>BQNB010080977.1:0-29761 GCA_026074375.1 Tanacetum coccineum
GTTGATTATAATCTACCTTAGGAGATTAGTAATGGTGCTCTTACTAAACCCTAGCCCATTGAGACTTTACCCACTTACTACTTAACGACTCTTTATACACTAGTAGTCTATTGGGATTAAAAGCCTCTTGATGCTGTTTGGAAGTTACTACTGCTAAGTGGAAGTTAAGACTGTTAAGGTATTAGTTACTGCTGCTAAGTATAAATTAGTGCTACTAGTAATCTTAATGAAAAACATGCTAAGTAGTTAGTACTGCTAGTGTAAGTTACTACTGCTAGTGTAACTTAGTACTACTGATGAAGATTGAAGAAAACTTTCTAAGTAGTTAATGCTTCTTGTACACAGTTAGTGTGGCTGGTACAAAAGTTACTACTGTTGGTGTGAAAGTTACAACTGCTTAAAGATTACAACTGCTGGAAGAGTTTATGCTGACAGAGAAGAGATCAAAGACTTATCAGAGAAAAGATAAAGATTGCTTATGTGATAAGTATGATATATTTTTGTAAAAGATACGTATAAGTTATTTGTTTAGAAGATCATGATAACTTAGAAAAATATTGTAAGCCGGTTAGGACTCCTTGGTGTATAAAAGGAGGTCCTAGGGCATAGAATTATATATATAGAAATCGTTTGTTTTTTATATTGATATAGCTTCAAGGTTTTGTAACCCTAACACTATTAAGAGTGTTCGTGTTATATTAAGGCTGAAAGTTTGGTAAACTGTTTGTTATTTATCTTATTCATTGTTGTTTCATTGAAATTCTTCTTAGTATCATTGACTAGATTCCGCATAGTCTTTGATATTCACAATCAAAGTTTCTATCATAGTTGTTTTGAATTTATTCAATACAATGTAGCCTTATACAAGCTAAGCAAGGTCTATTCTATTGGGATCAACAAGTGGTATCAGAGCTTGTGAGAAGCTTTAAATAAGAAGAAACTTTACTACACAAGAAGCAATGGATTCTCAATCTACTCAAACCATCAAGCTACCCATACTCCAACCTGGTGAGTATGATCTTGAACTATGAGATGGAGCTAGTACCTACAATGCATTGATTACATCTAAGGAATGTAGAAAATGGTAATGCACCTCATAGTAACAAAAATGTGCATGGTAATGAGACGTTATCTTCTCAACGTGTTGAGAGATGGACAAAGTAAGGGCAGAGGTTGAAGGCAAGAAGCACTTTGTTGATGCCTTACTATGAGCTCAATTAAGTTTACTCATTCAAGGATGCTAAGGACCTGATGCAGGTATTGAGAACGATTTGAAGGTTATTTACTGCTACAAAGAAAACTTAGAAAAATCTACTAAAGCAGCAATATGAAAACTTTGTTGCATCCAGCAACAGAAGTGATTGAGCAAACCTATAAAAGGCTTCAAAATCTAATTAGTCAACTGGAGATGCATGGTGAAGTTATCCCTCAAGAAGACATCAATCAGAAGTTCTTAAGAAGTTTGTCACAAGAATGGATTATACATACTATTATGTGGGGACAATCAGAGATAGAGACATTGTGTTTTGGAGACCTCTTCAAACACATAAAGGCTTATGAATCAAAAGGTCAAGGGGACTTAGATCAACCACATACTCACACAATGTTCAGTCTTTCTGTCCTGCTAGCAGCACTAACAAGTACCAACTAGCAGCAGTTAATACTACTCGGGTGTTAATAATGCGAGCACTCAGGTGCCGTGTAGCTCAACAACTGTTGAAAATTTGTGTGATTTGTAATTTATTTCCTTCTTGCTAGCCAACCAAGTATTTCACAGCTAGATAAGAGATCTACAAACAAATCAATCTTGATGATCTAGAAGAAGATGGATTTAAGGTGGAACATTGCTATGCTAACTATAAGGGCAAGAAGATTCCTGAAGAATACTGGAAGGAAGCTGGACATGGCCAACAAAGAAATAATTGGGTTTGACAAGTCCAAGGTGGAGTGTTTCAACTGCCACAAGAGAGGACACTTTGTAAGGGAGTGTAGGGCACCCAGGAATCAAGACAGCAGAAACAGGGAGCCTACCAGAAGGACTGTGCCAGATGAGGAAACTACTTCAAATGCCTTAGTATCTTAGTGTGATGGCTTTGGCTATGATTGGAGTGACTAAGCAGAAGAAGGTCCAACCAATTTTGCTCTCATGACTTATTCTTCAACATGTTCAACTTCTTCTACAAACTCTAAGGTATCTAATTACTCAAATTGTTGTTCATCTTGTTTCGATGTGTTAAGATCTAAAAGAACAAATGAACAATTATTTAAGATTAAGACCAACTAGGAATAAGTGTTGTTCTTTAAAGTCTGGTTTAGAATTGTAGAAAGTAGATGGTTTGTCTTTAAGAAAAAATAAGTCTGTGTATGAGGAAGATATAAAACTCTTAAAACGTGAAATCTATTTAAGAGATTTAGATATTACAAAGCTTAAAAGGAAGTTAGAGTTGGCTACAAAAGAAAAAGATGAGGTTCAACTTACAGTACAAAATTTGAAAATTCATCAAAAAACCTAAGTAAACTTCTAGACAGACAGATAATGGATAAGTGTAAAACAGGATTAGGGTATAATGCTGTCCCACCTCCCTATACTGGGAATTTTATGCCACAAAAATCTGATTTATTTTATCCTAGTCTAGATGATTTTGTTGATGTGAATGAGTCTGTTAGTGAGTCAGTAGTTGAAAAGCCTACTGTTGAGACTAATAAACCTGAGACTTCTAGGAAAGATATGATCCCCATTATTGTGGAGTTGGGTATTGATAGTGATGAAGAAAATGTGCCTAAGGTTAAAACAATTGAGATGTTTAATAAACTTAGTTTTGCTAAGATAAACTTTGTTAAGTCTAATGAGCAAGTATAATCATCCTTGGAAACATCAGTTGATAAAAATAAGGCAAAAACACACCTAGTGCTAGTGGGAACAAGAGACACTCGGATCCAACATATGTCTAAAAAATTAGGAGTGATTTTAAGATGGCTCAACAAAGTTTTATCATGTGTGTGGGAGTTTTGTTATTTGAAGAATGATTGCAATAATGGTCATAATAATGGAAGATTTGCAAAACAGTTTAGACTAATATTTAAAGGGTGAACAAACAGAACTTTCTCTAAATTAACTCACCCAGTCCAAAAAGGAACATGGTTCCAAGAATAGTCTTAACTAGGTCTGGCCCAATTTTACTTAATACTTCTAGACCAGTTAATATTGTTCAACCAAGAATAACAGTGAATAATGCAGGACCCATGAAAAATGTTATTAATAATGCATATTTAACTACTAGAAGGCCTTTTAACAAAATAACAGCAGCTAATAACAGTAATTTCACTAAAATGGTTAATATTATTAAGGGAACAAGGGTTAATACTGCTAGGCCAAAAGCAGTTCTTAGTGTTGTTAAGGAAAACAAAGGAAATGATGTTAAGGCCTTAGCATGTTGGGTTTGGAGACCAAAGCACAAAATTTTAGACCATTGTTAAATACAAATAATGTCTAAAAACGTTATTATATTCTTTCGAATCACTCTCATGTTTTGATATAAATAATGTAAAAACGTTTACGATAAAAAATAACACGGGTTATAAATTGCTAAATAACCGTAAAATTCTATTTCTAAGTTTAATCACTTAAGGTATGGATTAAACAAATCATTTTAACAAGATTAGGTGATTAAAAAATATATTTCTTAACCTTACATTTCTACAAAAAGTGTTTTTATAAAAATATAAAAACAAAATAATTATTTATAAATGAAATGTATTATTAAAATATAAATTTGAAATCAGATTTTCCCTCCAAAATGGAAGGTTCTAAAACAGATAACACATTCCCCACAAAAAGACAAAAAAGAAGAGCGTTAGTCTACGGCGACCCCTTTTAGGCCTGGCGGCCCCTAAATATTTGGGACCGCGGGACGCCGCAGCACACGGCTATTTTTGTTCTATAAATACTTGGGCACACCTAGTGAGGCAAGTCGTGTCGGGTTTGGTTGGCGGGTTCGGGTTGACAGGGTGGCGGAGTCAGTAAACTCCAACCTGAAACTGACCTGATTTAATAATGGGTCAGTCTGTAAACCTTAACCTGTTTAACACATAAACCGAAACCTGACCCATTTAAACGTTATATTACTTAGGTTGGTGGTTAAATAGGTTATACGGGTTAAATAGGTTAAACGGGTTTCGGGTTAACCCATTTAACCCATTTTATATATAAAACTTGGCACATTACACGGGTTAAACATGTTAAATAGGTTTGTGGGTCGACCCGTTTAACTCATTTAACCCGTATAATAAATATAAATAATTTTAAATTTAAGAAAAAAAATCTTAAACGGGTTGGCGGGTCGACCTGATTAATTTATTCTCATCCCGAACCTGGCCTGTTTAATAAATGGGTTAGGAATATGTCGACCCAACCTAACCAACATATTTAGATTCAACCGAACCTGTTTAATTTTGTTGTCGTTTCAAGGTGGGTTTAGTGTCGGGTCAGAATTTTGACAAACCCTGGGACACCAATTTAAAAACATAACCTCTTGCCCACGAATTTTCTCAGATCTATTTTTTTCTCTTTTTTCTTTCTTTCTAATAACAAACATCTTATCACTAACATACTTGATTTGTTTCAAGTGATTAATTTTTCTTGCCTCCCTTACTTCTTCTAATCAAGTGCAAGAGAAGAACAATCGTATTCTTCCTAGAAACGAGTTGTTATCAAATGATCTCTTTCCTCCTCCTCAAGATCACAAATCTTCATTATAATTTCTTTGTGGTGGTGTGTAAATTGGATTGTGTGTAGATCCAGTAGTGTAAATTATGTATTTGTATGAATTGGATTGTGTGTCAATCCAAGAGTATATATCTTGTGAGTGTGTAAAGACTTAGTGAAGTCTTAGATTGGTTCTAGCTAAGATCAGGACTCGACATCTAGCTTGTAAGCGACGTGTAAACAGTTTTGTCCGCCAAAAGGGAGCTTGTTGACATAGTGAAATCTCGAGTGGAGTAATTGAGGAGTGGAGTAGGGCGAAGAGGTGCTTCGTAGCCGAATCACTATAAATCTTGGTGTCTTGGTTTGATCATTTCTTTCCTTATCTCTTTATATTGTTATTGTTTATTTAGTTCATTACATTAGATAGTTTAGTTGTGATTCATATTGTTGATTGATTGACATACAACTCGAATCAAGCCATTTTATAAGCAAAGTCTTAAAACGGATATGAAACCGGTAAACTATTCAACCCCTCCTTCTAGTTTCCTACATGGTCATTATTTTGGATGTCATTGCATAAAGATTTAGAAGCATTACATTTTGGGGTATTTTGTTATGTTTTAAAGTCTTTACATTTACAAGTGAACATGTTAAGTCGTTGTGCTTTTGTAACAAACAACTTTAATTAAATCCAATGTATCATTTTAAACGACTCATTTAGAGGTCATTCTCATATCCTATGCTATTGATCTATGAAGTAACACTCTTAGACCCATATTCCACTGCGACCTAATTTGGGGGTGTTACAATTGGTACAAAAATGAGAAGAATGCAAATACGACAAAATTTCGTACGATAAAGCTTATAATGACATGCAACAAAAGATCGAACGGTTGCAAGCTCAGTTGGGAGATCTCAAGGGTAAATGTAAGGATACACCATGTGTATTAAATACCCTCGATCCTTTGTCTCAGAAACTAGAGAATGAGAACGTGGAATTAGAGTTTCAGGTTTTGAATTATGCTAAAGAAATTGCTCAAGACCACATACAAAAACCTGTTGACTCTATCTCTGTAACACGGGCTCAAACCAAAACAATAATTGACTCTTTAAAAGATAAATTATATGACACGATTTATGAAAATGCTAAGTTAAGAGCTCAGTTATTTGATAAGACTTCTAAACAAAAGGACACCACCAAAGGTACGAGTGTGAATACTCAGTTTAGAAAGCAATCAATTTTGGGAAAACCACCTTCTTTTTCTGGATCAAAACTCTATTCAGTAACTCCTTTTCCAAAATCTAAGGGTCTTTCCAAGATCAATGAGTCACATGCTTTGTCAAAACCAGTCACTTCCAACTCGGCACCCACACCACAAGAATCAAAAGTTGTGAAAAATGATAACGTGATTGCCTTAGGAATATTTAGGATTAATCATTTTAAGACTTCTAGGGAAGAAAAGTCTATGCCTAACAAACCTATTAAAGCAAGCGTTATGATAAAATTGATCACAGTTTCACAACCTTATGTCATCACTAAGAAAGATGTTAATTCTGACTCAAATGGTTTGTCTTCTACAAGAGTAAACAACATTGCTAAGACCAGAAGACCACAACCTAGGAGCAATATAAAGAATGATAGGGTCCCCACTGCGTCTAAGAGTAGTTGCAGCAAGAATAAAGAAGTTGAAGTAGAAGAACACCCTATGAATTTACTGCTTTCTAAGAATAAGAAACATATGTCATCTGAATGTAATAATGTTAAGCTTGCTATTCGGAATGATAAATCAGAAGTTGTTTGTACCATGTGTAAGCAATGTTTAATTACTGCCAATCATGATGTCTATGTGCTTAATTATGTGAATGGCATGAATTCTCTTGTGAAGAAAATCAATGCTAATGTTTCAAACACTGCAAATAAAAAGAAACATAAGCCAAAGGTCTTGAAACCTAAAAAAGTAGGGTCTAAAGAAAGACTTGTTTCACCTAAGCCTAGGAAACATAGAACTTGCTTTAGGTGGTCACCAACTGGAAGAATTTTTGACCTTAAAGGAAAAATAATCACATCTAGTGAATCTGAGTGTCAGTCTGACTGCTCAAATGGTGATCATGAATGTACTTCTAACCCTCAGGAACCTAAAATCAAACGGTTTCCAAATTTCACTTCTGTTCTTGGCAGGTTATCCAAATTTATTTATGGTGCATCGACTCGGGTTGTTCCAAGCATATGACCGGGAATCTAAAGCTTCTCATCAATTTCGTCTGGAAGTTTTTAGGTACTGTCCGCTTTGGAAATGATCATGTTGCTGCAATTCTGGGTTACGGTGATCTTCAATGGGGAAATATATTGATCACCAGGGTTTATTTCGTTGAGTGCTTGGGGCACAACCTGTTCTTAGTTGCGCAATTTTGTGACTCAGATTTAGAGGTTGCTTTCAGAAGAAACACTTGTTTCGTCAGAAATCTCAAAGGGGTTGACTTGTTAAAAGGAAATCGTACACCAAACCTTTACACTATCAATCTCCATGAAATGACCTCTGCATCTCCAATTTTTCTCATGGCTCATGCTACTTCTACCAAGTCTTAGTTATGGCATCAACGTTTATCCCACCTCAATTTTGACACCATAAATGACATTACCAAAAACGATCTTGTCACCGGTCTTCCAAAATTCAAACATCATAAAGAACATCTTTGTCCCTCACGTGAGCAAGGAAAAAGCAAAAGGGCATCTCACCCACCCAAACCAGTTCCAAATTCTAAGCAGAGGTTACACCTTCTTCATATGGATTTGTGCGGCCCAATGAGAGTCGAAAACATAAACGGTAAGCGGTATGTTTTGGTGATAGTGGATGATTATTCTCGTTACACTTGGGTACACTTTCTCAGATCAAAAGATGAAGCACCAGAGGAGATTAAAACCTTTCTCAAGAAAATTACAGTTCTACTACAGGCTCCAGTCATCATTGTAAGAACCGACAATGGCACAGAATTCAAAAATCAAGTGCTTAAGGAATACTTTGATAGTGTTGGCATCTCTCACCAAGCGTCTTCTATCAGAACACCTCAACAAAATGGAGTTGTGGAACGAAGAAATCGGACGCTAGTGGAGGCTGCTAAAACAATGTTGATTTTCTCTCGTGCACCATTATTCTTATGGGCTGAAACAATTGCTACTATGTGCTATACTCAAAACTGCTCTATTATTCATTGTCGATTTATCAAAACACCATACGAGCTCATTAACGGTAGAAAACCAGACATATATTTTCTACATGTATTCGAAGCTCTCTGTTATCCCAAAAATGATCGTGAAGATATTGGGAAGCTTGGTGCAAAAGGTGATATTGGCTTCTTCATTGGTTATTCTGCTAATTCTTGTGCTTACAGAGTCTACAACCGAAGGACAAAGAAAATCATGGAGACAATGAATGTGACATTTGATGAGCTTTCAGCGATGGCTTTTGAACAAAGCAGTTCAAAACCTGGGATTCAAAACATGACTTCTGGACAAATCAGTTCAGGACTCGATCTTACTTACGCTCTGTCAACAATAGCAACTCAAAAACCAACTGAACATGAATTGGATTTACTGTTCGAGGCTATGTATGATGATTACATTGGTGGTCAACCATCATTTGCTACAAGAACTGTTGCGACTGCTCAAGCACCTTAAGTTCTTCAGACTCTAACGGCATCTACAACAATAGCAGACACCGCACCGACACCAACAAATTCATCCTCTCAAGCTACAAATATTCCAAACACGTCACAGGACGTTGACGAGCTCGAAACACAACAACAACCTGTTCAGCAACAAGAGAATCAAGCTTCACTCCAGCCTAAAATAGTTGCTAATAATGTTCCAAATGCTATGCTCGATGGAATACGTTTGTAAATCCATTTGCTCCACCATCCACAAGTGCTATTGAATCATCATCTTCACAATATGTGGATCCATCGAACATGCATACGTTTTATCAACCTTACCCTCGCGAATATTTGTAGACTAAGGATCACCCTCTAGAACAAGTGATAGGAGAACCCTCACGACCAGTCTTGATAAGGAATCAACTTCGATCAGATGGTGGCATGTGCATGTATGCATTAACTGTGAGAACTATCCAGTTCAAAAGGCTTGATGTATGGGTGTTAGTTCCCGCTCCAGATAACATAAAACCCCTTACTTGGAAATGGTTATTCAAAAACAAGCATGATGAAGAGAACACGGTCATCCGAAACAAGACTCATCTAGTTGTGAGAGCGTACCGTCAAGAGGAAGAAATAGATTTTGAAGAATCCTCTCTCCGGTTGCTTGGATGGAATCCATCAGGATATTTTGGGCCTACACTGCACACAAATCGTTTACTGTATTTCAAATGGACGTAAAAACTTCTTTCTTGCATGGTACGTTAAAAGAAGACGTGTACATGTGTCAGCCTAAAGGTTTCATCGATGTTGATCATCCAAGTCATGTCTACAAGTTAAAAAAGGCTCTCTATGGGTTAAAGCAAGCACCAAGGGCATGGTACGATGAATTGTCAAAGTTTCTCCTACAGAATCACTTCATTAAAGGCACCATTGATCCAACGCTATTTATAAGATGCTTTGACGATGACATCTTAGTGGTACAGGTCTATGTAGATGATATTATCTTTGGTAGGTATACTCAATTATTTTCTGACCTTATGAAAAGCCGCTTCGAAATGTCGATGAGGGGGGAAATGACGTTTTTCCTTGGTTTACAAGTTAACCAATCCCTTCGTGGCATCTTTATAAACCAGTCCAACTACGTGTTAGAAATCCTTAAAAAATATGGAATGGAAACTTGTGATCCCGTTAGAACTCTAATGGAGATCAAAGACAAGCTTGACCTCGACAAGAATGGGATTCTAGTCGATGCAATGAAATATCGTAGCATGATTGGTGCCCTAATGTATCTTATGTCAAGCAAACCGGACATTGTACATGCTACTTGTTTATGTGCTCGGTACCAGGCTAAGCCAACCGAGAAGCGCCTTAAGGAGGTTAAAAGGATCTTTTGTTATCTACGGGGAACCATTAATATGGGTCTCTGGTATACGAAGGATTCTGATTTTGAACTAACTGGATTTTCATATGCTGATTATGCAGGATGTAAAGACACCTTCAAGAGTACTTCCGATGGAACTTAATTCTTAGGCGAAAAGCTCGTGGGCTGGTCCTCGAAAAAGCAAGACTATACGACGCTGTCAACCGCGAAACCAAAATATGTGTCTCTGTCCGCTTATTGTGCCCAAGTCCTTTGGATGCGGACACAGTTAACGGATTATGGCTTTCACTTCAACAAGATTTCTATCTATTGTGATTCAAAATCCGCCATAGCCATATCCTGTAACCCGGTCCAACACTCAAGAACCAAACACATCATTGTCTGCTACCATTTCATAAAGGAGCATGTGGAAAAGGGTACGATTGAACTGTATTTTATCAAGACTGATTACCAACTGACCGACCTCTTTACCAAAGCCCTTCAAGTGGATAGGTTTAATTATTTGGTTTGTCGCATTGGTATGCGCAGTTTGTCTCCATAGGAGCTTGAACGTTTTACAAAATCACAGTAATTCTTTGTATATATTTATCAGAAAAACAAAATACAAAAATATAAAACCAAGAAAAAGAAAATATAAAATTATAAAACCTATTAAAGCAAAATACAAAATCAAAAAATTTCAAAAATACTAAAAATAATCTTCTCCGACATGTCTCTTGTAAATCGATAACATTTACACACCTAGAAATGTTGATTAATATTAACACGGGTGATGACATCAAATAACGTCTATTTTATAGCATCATTTATCCCATCTTATTAACCCATTTTGTATAGTTATTGCAAAGAATTGTTACTTAATCGTTTATATTTGAGAATTGCAGTAATTATGGAGTAATTGGTGAAGGATAGCAAAAGGCGCGCATTCTGGAGCTTAAATGAAGATATTTTGAAGATTAATATTTTGAAGACCAATACGCCGTATCCATCAAAGAAGATACGGCATATCCGTGCTTGCACTCACCTAAGACCACAGAGGAATAAGCTCAATACGCCATATCCAGAGAGACTCAATACACCGTATTCAAAGTATGGAATCAATGTAATATTCTGGAAGATATCAAGCGTGGTCCCTACTCCAAGAAATCCCCAATACGTCGTATCCAACCGACTTCCAGACCTTATAAATAGAAAACTCAAAAACAAGTTTTCAATGTGCTAAATCATATTCTCGATACCTAAACCATAAAAGTTGATTTTCAGAGGAGAAAAAGAGCAGAAGAGGTCGAGCAACGTAATCAATTCCATAGAAGACATCGTGTAATTCCAAATACTTTAGTAATCGTTCAGTTTTTGGTATCATTCGTTAACTCGGTTAGTTTACCTTGGCTAAATAATTTCGCTTGTATTTATTATGACGTTTAAAGGCTAATACCTTCGGGTATTAGCCATTATTATGAAGATTTGAATGTTTGGTATTCGTTTATCTTGATTTCTTGATTTATCGTTGTATGCTTGTTTATGTTTATCAATTAATACTTGATTACGCGCTTTTGTATGCAACCAATCATTCAACTGGATCTAGTAAGCGGACCAATAGATTTGAGATTTCAGGATTAGCTGCCCATAGAGTAATTTATCATCTAGAATTATAGTTACACAACACATATATTGTCCTTCTAAGTCTGTGTCTAGAATACGAACTTAGGCTTATCAGTTATTTGGGATATTCCAATGTTTTAGTGATCGTATTACTAGCAGGTGACCCAGATAAATTCAACAAGTAACGTTCTGATTCCATTGGATAGTTGGACAAATAGACTAGTAGTGTATAAATTGCCATTAAGTGGTAAGTGGGTAAAGTCTCTATGAGCCAGGGTTTAACAATATCACCATTGCTTTAATCGCTAAGATAGATTATAATTAGCAAATAAGGATCCTTTAATTTGTGACAGAAATTAATGTGTCTAGTCTTAGATGATGTAGACGCCCTAGAGTCTTAATAGACATGATGCCACCTCAAGAAAGTAAATCATTACACTTTAGATAAACAAACCAAGCTTCTAAACAGATTAATAATGTTTATAAGCCGTTTCGTTATATAGAGGTCGGAGGGCCCAGGGAAGAGGGGGTGGAGTTGGATAATAACAAAATCAATAAACATTAAAAGAGAACCCCAGCCTTATACCACTAATAAAACAGAAACAAACAGGTGTGTGTGAATCCCCGTAGCTTTACAGTCTTAAGAATGATATGCCACCTCGAGAGAAAAAATCTTTGCACTTAATAAACAAACCAACTTTCTAATTAGATTAATAATGGTTTTAAAATTTTTCTTATATAAGGTTCGACCGCTCTTTTATCCTTCGTTAATTAGCTTGCGTGGGTTAAAGTGCCTTGAATTGATTATAGACACCAACCAAACCATGCCAGTCTCTCAGGCTAAAAGCCCCCCTTTTCTGTTAGAATTAGGATTTAGACTGACATAAGTTTAACATAGGTTTATCATAGAATAGAATTAACATAGATTAGATAACCAAGATATTAATTAAATTGATATATTTAACCTCGCTTCAAGTGTTCGACACTCTATTTACCACGAAACTACTACCGATCGGGTACACTGCCCATTAAAGTGTTGTTTTTGGTTTAGTCGGCAAAATATAAATTTAAAACTTGAATCCTCTGCCGGGGAGTGAAAATTAATCTTGATTTTTATTTGATATTTTGGTTTTTAACATTAGATTAGATCTCACCATTAGGATTAGTTTAGCTTAGATTAATTTGCATATTTGCGTGCTTGTTTTGTGTGTTTAAATTTATGCATTGTATATTTTTTGCATATTGTGTGTTTTGCATTATTCAAAGTAGGCTGTAGAATTTTTTTCAAACCAATACGGCATATTCAATCTATTGGATACGACGTATAATTTTTTTTTCAAACCAATACAGCATATTCGACTCTATCATCAATACGGCGTATTCAGTTAACTGAATACGGCGTATTAAGCTATTTGACCGTTTTCTTTCCTAGCAAATTTATTACAGGTTAAAATGGACGACCCTAACATTACTATAGAGGAGTATATCAGGCTTAAGAAAGAAAAAGCTCGTAGGCGTGGTAAGATGTATAACTGGGAAACTGCTACGTATGGGTATGTATATATGATAATGAATACGTGTCACAGGACCTCAGATCTGTTGAAACTGAATTCCCAGCTATAGTCTTTAACAACACGTTAACATCTGAAGCAGCACTCTTGTGTGATCTATACATTAAAGTTCTCTTAACAACGATAAATGACTTTAGAATATCGTTTTTTGACGAATTCATTTCTTACAAAATAAATTTTTGTCCAACAATTAAAAATGATTCGGAAAATGATAATCGATAAACCAACAATATGCATTGCTTCACATCACCCGAGCCTATGTCAGAATTGTTTTTGATGAGTTAAGGACTTCTTAAAGATTTTGAGAATGAATTTTCAGCCATTGTTTACAATAATGCTCCAATATCTAAATCCGATTTCTCAACTGAACGGATTTTAAACCCTCAACAAATCGAGTGAATTTAATTTGAAAAGATTAAACATTTATTGTCCGTATGTGGTGAAGAGGAACAAACGTTTTCACTGTTAGTAACATCTGTCACGTTAGCTAGTATGTAACTAGGTATTCATAGTTTGTAGGCTCTTAAATTCAAGTAAGATTTAGGTTAGTTATAGCTTAATATAGAAAAAGTCTTAAATTGCATTTTCTACCTTATTTTCCTAGTTTAAATTCGCTGTCAAAGTCACAAAATTCATAAAACACCAAAAACAGTAGCAGTTTTAAAATTAGCTTTTAAATTCTTGTTTTTAGCTTATAGGTCTAGATTTAAGGTTGAAATTGGTTGCTTATTAGTTGTTTAATAAGCTAGCAAAAGCTTAAGGTCCAAATTGGCTTATTGAGCTTTTTTAGCTTAATTGGATTTTGTGCCTTTAAGTGTTCTTATTAAGTTTAGCTATTTCATTATCATTTTAAGTTGCTTTAAGTTGTTTTCAGCTTTTATTTCTTCTCATTTATAGATTAAGCATCTCATAAGCTTTCTAGATCACTTTTCCTTTTTAGATTTGAGCTTAAAATGAGCTTGTTATAAGCTTTTAAGTGAAAATAAGCCCAAAAGTCCACATTCACGGGAACAGCTATTGATAAGCATTTTTGACTTATCAATAGTTTTTTATCAACTTAAGCGCGCTTTTAATAAAGTACTTATTTTAGTGTCCTTATTAATTCCTAGTATTTAGTTTTTCTTAAAAGTAAAAAAAATAAAAATAAAATAACAAAAAGGGGTTGCCCACACTCCGAACCCCACGACCTTCCCACAACACATCACTTATCCTAACAGTTTGCTACATTTAGCTCACCATTAGTATAACAACACACCATTTAATACTAGTAAAAAAACGTTGTTCATGTCTCCTTTTCATAAAAAAAGTCCGTAGCTAATAAGCTATTTGAGGCTTATTTGTTAATCAATTTGGTTTTTCTATTTTTCTTATAATCCGCTATTTGTTTAAGATTTCCCTGAATTTTTAGATTTTTCAACTTAAATTTTATTTTTTATAATTTTTCGAAAGTTAAAATCTTAAAAAAATCAATAAAAAATAGAAAAACGTTTCAAAAAAATACAAAAAAATAGTTTTTAGTTTTATAAAAAATAGCTTAAGGTTTACATCCAGTAAAATCATTTTTACACTTTCTAGATTTTAAATTTCATTTTGAGCTTTTTTATTTAAACTTTAAAAAATAGGATTTTTAATAATAAAAAATAGTTAAAAATAGTTTTTCTTTGCTTTATAATATTTTAGACTTTTCTAAGCCTAAAAATCATTATTTTTCCTAATTTTTTAGTACTTAATTTTGCTATTTTTTTAAAGATTTTAATTAGCTTAAATTAGTTTTTTTAATTCAAAATAAATTTCAAAAAAATCAAAAAAATGTTTTTCTTTATCCTAAAATTCTTTTTGTCCTATCTTAGGTTTAAGAAAATTAGTTTACGATTTTAGGAGTAAAATTAGTTTTACTTGCTTATTGACGTCTCTTACTTGTTTCCCGGTAATTTGTTAAGTGCTTTAATTGTTTTTAATTGCTTTGATTTAATTAGTATAATAGAAACGCCAATCAAGTCTTCGAACCCATTCAAATCAATCCCCAAAATCAAGCGAGGTTTTCAATTTCTCAATCATTGGGAAAAAACGACCCGGGAAGTCATACTTCCGTAAAGAACGTAAATTATATTATTTATATATATATATATATTATATATTATATAATATATATATATATATATATATATATATATATATATATTATATATATATATATATTTTAAAGAGTGAATTTTCCTTAGGGAATTTTCTTAATTGCTCTTGTTGAAATATTATATATTATATAGTATATTTTATACCGTATCAAGTTTTTGGCGCCGCTGCCGGGGAGAGGTGTAGCTATTTCTACGGGATTGTTCGTGTTCGAGCATTGAAGATCCTTTCTTCGGAAAGTTTATTTTCGTACTAATTAAATATAAAAAATCCAAAAATATTTTTCTTCTTATTTTATTTTTTATTTTTATTTTTATTTTCCTTTATAAAAAAAACCCCAAAAATATTTTTCTTTCTTATTTTTTCTTATGTTTTATTTGAAAAATCTATAAATATTCTTCTCGGTCTTCTTATTCGTTTAATTCTTATTCTCTTTACCCTCTTATTCGATGATTCTTCGAACATGTCCTTCATTTTTATCAACCTTAGCTACGGGTGAGGAGAGCAATTTTTCGGATTCATTTGTCCACATGTAACCGAAATGTCTTTCGATAATTCTCAATATTTTTCCCGGACTACTCTCCACAACACTCGGTACAAGAACGAATATTTTGGTAGAGTTTTGTGGAAACGATGCTCCTTTTTGTTACGATTGTCCAACACAAGTTCCAAATAACACGTATAAAGCTATATATAATAGATAATAAAAGGTAATAATAGGAAAGAAACAATTATAGTAAATATATAGGAATTTCCTACGGTTAAAGAAATTCACTTTTAATAACAAAAGCGATATCTCAAAACCTTCCGGGGTCGTGTCCTCGACGAGAGTGAATGGAAATCTACTTTCAAGATGTAATACCGAGCTGATTTACATTTAAGTTTTAGGTTTTGGTTTAAACTATTTTTATACTAACAAATTACTAATATTAATTCTATGATTTAAATATACAAGATTATACTAAAAATGATCTAAAAATATAAATGTCTAATATGCTTGCTAAGTGACGTGAAATGTTCATTAAGTGCGGGCTTAGGTTTAACGAATTAAAATGACAAGCTAAATGAAATACTTAAAAATAAATGACATAAAATTAAATTACATTAAAAGTAAATAACGGTATTTAAATCGAAAAGAAAATACGAATGACTAATAATTTTTTTAAATCTTTTTAAACCCGCACCTAAATTCTAAATCACTAATCACTTAGCAAACACAAGTAAACTACTCACTACTCATAACAAAAATTACATAAACTAACATAGCATTTAACGACAAAAATAAATTTACACTAAGCATGGCAAAAATCAAATAAGCAAACATTTTATAAAACGATAAAATAATTCTACTCTAAGTATTGAAAAAAAAATTAGAAAATGAAACCGAATCGAAGAACCGCAATTAAACTAAAACCACCCGACTTATTTAGCTAAAACAAATAATCAAATTCGGTCTAGCTAAATAAGCCCTTAAGCTCTGCGCCTCATGAGTAGACCGGTACCAATAGCAACAGAAACAAAAGCTGTTAACTAAAATACACATATATAACAATGTTACATTTGCGATTACTGTTGACATTAAACTTCTAAATCCAAAAGTAATTTCCTACAAACCAATCAACACAAATCGTAACCCAATTTAAACATGAAAGTCCAAACAAACAAATCAAATTCAGCCCAATAGCAAATCAATTCAGACGCATGACTAATTTATGAATAGATCTAGTTTTAACAATTTGAATTGCTTAACGAGAAAAAAAAAACTACACCTAACACTTAATAAGATGAATTCCCAAGACAAATAGCTATAAGAATTTAGAAGCTCAAATTCGAACAACTTATTACCAATTAAGCATGAATAATCAATTAAGTTGAAAATTCCGAACGAAACTAACTAAAATCGAATAAGCACTAAATATCTAAAAAGCACTTAGGATTAAGCGAACTAAACGATTCATTCAACGAATAAGCTACTTTAGTAATGTATAAGCTACGAACAAAGAAAGCTATTAAATAAGCACTTGAAGAAATAAAGAACCAACTCAATAAGCAATTAAGCAATCGATTAATGATAAGCTAAATCAAAACATCTAATCGAGTAAGCACTTCATGACAACTTTTAAAAACGAGATTTAAACTAATTGTACTAACCTAAAAACTTTTGAGACTAAATAAGCTAACCGATTACCAAATAAGCATTTTGAAAACAGAAAAAAAAACTTTGAATAAGCAATAAGCACATAAACGAATCAATCGACGAAACAAATAGTAAATCAAGAGTAGCGAACCTCATAGACATCAAAATAAGCAAACATGATTCCAATTAAATTCAAACAAAACTCAATACAAAATATTAATAAGCTGATGATATTAACTGTTACATTAAGCCCAGAAAATTGAAATAAGCTATTTCAAAAATAAGCTAAAAACACAAAACTAAAAATATAAAAAACTAACTACCTAAATCTAACACTAAAAAAATCCCCCTCAAATGAAACTGTTGCGTCCATATTTATAGTCCAAATGGGGTGAAATGTGTAACTTTTGCCAATCATTATGTAATTATCCAGCCAATCATTGGTCTCAATTTATCATCACACGGATCGAGCGAAAGTTTAATGCATGATCCACCGTTAGTTGGATGCCACGTGGACTTCTTTTGAGCTTAAATATAGCTCTAGCAATTTTAGTCCTGTTGGATCAAATCATTGTACAAAAGATTAACTTGCTTCCATCGTCACGTGGCCTTGACTCAATCCGCCATCTTCACTTAAGTGGGATCACACGTGACTATTCTTGAATTAATTTGTTGGGCACGTGAGGTAGAGACATGTATTTTTTATATACTCACACCTTTGATGAATTTGAAAGTTAGAGTATCATCGCCATGTGTATCACTCTTATTCGCCCATCATTTTGAGTGCTCGGTCACATGGTTCTTCAAGAATTATTTATCCATCATGTGCCCATGACGTGTGGATGATATCACAATCATCAAAACTTAATATCTTTTTTTTTAAATCTTGGGACTAAATTGGCTTAGCTTAATTAGAGGGCCAAGTTAACAATAGGCTGGCCTGGCCCATTTAAATGGGCTACGGGCTGGCCCAATAAAATCTGAAAGCACCGTTGGACTAGTAATCTTGCGCTCTTTTCAATCCCGTGCTTGGTTTTGTCCGGTTTTGTCTTTTCTTTTGTCCATTTCTTTAATATCCGTACCTGCACATACACAAACACAAAAACAAGCATATATTTGCAATTTTATTATGTTTTTGGTTATTTGGGCTCGTTTTTCATGGTAAAAGATATGTATAAAATAGCAAATACCAAATTCCCCCATACTAAAGTATTGTCGTGTCCTCACGCAATGTAATAAATACGCGCTTAAAACTAAAAATTCCAATCCCTCCAAACTAATCACCTTGAAAAGTAGCAAAGTGCTCATCTAAAGGTATTAAGAAATCAATAGTTAAGAAACGCCCCGTTTTTCCATTTTCGACATTTTTTTTTTACTTTTTTTTTATTATTTATATTTTTTTAATACTTAGGATCATAGAACAAGCAAAATAAATCCATCGTCCCCAACTTTCACTTTTCCATACTAAGCTTAAAAACAAGATCATTGTCAATTACAAGTCATGACACTAACACTACTCATAAATACTAATTGTGTACTTACTTTTCCTCCCGCAAATCCTACTTTTGTATCTCAATATTTTACTTAAGTCATATACCCGAAGACTCTTTAAGACTTGTTTCGATACTTATTAATTCCAAAAATAAAGCGGGACGGTTAAAAATAAAGTTTAGCTTCCACCCTTATCCTTGAAAAACCGATGAAGGTGACGAAATTTGCTTTTGTGCTTTAGCCTTAATTCATGTCATAACCCTAAAGGCTCTTTAAGACATAAATCAAGTAATATAATTCACACCATATATCCCTTAGGCTCTTAAGGTGAAGTAATTAAGCAACATAATCATTAATTTTTATAATACCATATAACCCTAGCAGGCTCTTTAAGGTACAGAAATAAGTTCATGATTTAGAATTTACTTATGCCATATACCCTTAGGCTCGTTAAGGCAAAAATGTAATAAAATGATTAACTTAACTCATACCATATTACCCTAAGGCTCATTAAGTATAAGTGAAAGCCAATAAACATGTGATGCATATAATAAGACCAAAATTCGAATCATCGACTTCCAAATCCAAAGGGAAGTCACTAAAAATTAAATAGAACCGTACAAACCTTATTTATAACATTTATCATAATAAGTGAAAACAAACCTAAATGGGAGAAAAAGCCACAATTAATACTTATAAGCTTGAAAGAAAACCAACTATTCTACGTTTAATATCATGACTTATAATCAACTCTATCATATCTCGTTCTTCGCAATTTAAAATCTCTAAGAAAGAGACTCGCGAACGCTTAGCCATATAAATTCCAACTCGGCATATTTAAAATCTACATGAAAATTTACACAAGTCTTTATTTACTTTAATAACAAATCAAGTCTAACATGTAGAAAAAGACTACTTTAGACTAGACACAAGAACTATCATCGTAAATGTTAAGGAAAAGCAAGTATAAAACCGATTGATCAAAATTTATTACATCGTTCTCACCTTTATTTGTGAACAAAAACACTTATTACATAATAAGTATTATTTTATAACAACATTTCACTTTTTTTCATGCACAAAAATTTAAATTTTTTGCTATTTTTCATAAATCACATATTTTTGGTGGAAAAACGGGTTACGTGAGAACAACGGCTGCAGGTATAATCAAATCGATAGATTCCCCCCATACTAAAACTACACATTGTCCTCAATGTGATATTAATACCCCCATACTAATTTCAAGGCATAATTCAAGTATTAAGGGTTAATCGATAAGATTAGGATATGGGATTCCCTAAATGAAGCTGAGGATATGAAGCTCGAATAAATGGACAAAACCATGAGCACGAGAGTCTTCAAAATCCGGGTAATCCTGGACAAAACAACACAAACCAACAAAACACGAAACACGAGAAAGGAAAGGCAAGCCCCCTCTCATTAGTTGTTAGAAAATAGATAAGAAGATAGAAATGCTTGTTTTTGTTAACCGAGTCACGAGCTTGACTCGACCCCGAATTAAGTTGTCCATGGGGAAGCAAATGGAAAAGAAAATCTCAATCGGGCTTTCATTAATGTTTGGATAAACATTAAAGCACATGAAAGTTCCATCCCGATGAGATGCCACCGGCTCTAAGTGGAGATGCCGGGGTCAAAGATCGTATCTTCACTCCCGGTGGAGCAAGATAAAGGAGAAACCTCGGGGTAGGTGAGAAACGGGAGAAAAGTCCGAATGACAAATGTGAAGGAATCGTCATCTTCAACATTTTGAGAAAAATCAATCTCACTTCCCCTTTGGTCATCATTAAGCTCATTAAAATTATCAATCACGGGAGCATCGGGCTCAAAATGTAAGCAAATCTCAACATCCGGTGGTTCCGGAGGAGGACGAGGAAATGACGGATCATCAAAATAAAATGATTCAAACTCGGGAAGCTCCAAAAGAGGGTCATTTGAATTATCAGAAATAACAATGCTAATCAACCCTCCCTGATCGGGCTCAATCTCAAAAAGAAACGAATCATACTCGGGAAGAGAGTAATTAGCATGAGTAGTGGTACTGCCACTTCTCGTCTCTTCCGTATGATCGCTAAAAGACTCGAATTCGGGTAAAATCACTATCCGCGATGGGGATAGGAAATGAAGAAGGAGACTCGAGCACACGATCCGGAGTAGAGTTATCTTTCAAAAATTCGATTTTAGAGATAAGACGATGGACGTTTAATAATTTCTCATGAAGAATAACGTCTTGGATTTGAAAAATATCTTCTAAATCAAACTCTTTTTCTTCTTGTTCGACTTCATTTACCTCCTCGAAGCTATCGTACTCGGTATAGGAAAGTGATGCATCAACGTACTCGATGTTCTCCAAAGAATCACTCGAAGTATCATCATTTGGATCAAAATCGGCTTCAACAATTCCCGATGGAATTGGAGCAATATGAGCAAGTTCATGGGCGAACTCCTTGAGAATAGGGTCGATCTTAGAAGAATGAACAATCGAAGTATCACGGTTAATCAAAGATTCCACAAGATCGGACTCAACATTAATACAATTATCATCACAAGTAGGCACATCACTCGTATCGTCGGAAATACCCTCGAACTCACTTGGGATTGGGACAAGGTTCTCAATACTAGGAGTAGTGTCAAGATGTTCGTCCCTCATATTTAGAGAGTTATCGGGCTCCTTGATCGATAAATCGGGTATGATTGCTTTAGACGTAGAATATCAAGCAATAATATCTCCTAAAGGAATATAATCATCCTCGTCGACAAAAGGAATAGAAAGCATGTAACGACGGGCAACAGAATACTTTTCTTTTTCGTAAGCCTGCTCCTTTTTTCGAACTTTGCTGCCCTATTCATTAGAATCTTGCTTAAGTTTTCGAATTCTAATCTCACAATCTCTCTCGTATTCTTCATCAATCTTCTCGCCTCGAAATATTTTATAACCCAAATCATTCATGATTTCTTTAATTTTGTAATCAACCAATTGCTGCTCATGCCTCATTTCCTCGATACTCATATTCTCTTTAGCCGTTTGCTCTTTCGCGATTCGCTTTTTTAATTCCTTTAACATTCTTTGATCTCGTTTTAATTCTTCAAGCTCTTCAAGAATTTTATCAAGGGCTTGTAGAAATCTTTGATGATCGACGGAGTCTTGCGGGGGTTGTGGTTTGTAAAAAACCGGAAGAATCATAAATCGGATTAGGTTCATAGTATGTTTCATTAATTTGTTGACATTGATAATCATAGTGAGGACCTCCGCAAATAGCACAACAAAGATATTGTTGTTGAAAATCATGAAAACTTGGTGAAGCTTGTGGAAAGTTATAATCAAAGTTTTGATCGAAACATGGGTTCGGATTAGAATAAAACGGAAGTTGTGTTGGACAATCGTAACCAAAATGAGCATCGTTTCCACATAACTCACAAGAATACGTCACGAATGATGTCTCGAACTGAGGTTGTGGAGGTGGGCAAGAAAAATTAGGAGAATTATCAACAAAGTTAGGCTTTGAAACATGAGGTAATGAATAGCATGATGGATCTAAACCTGGTAAAGTTTGTGGAATTTCATTAATGGTTTGATTGCATGGCTCGGTTTAGAAATGATCGGATTTTTTGTGGACAAATTATAACCGTAAATGAGCACCTTTACCATCGAATTTACAAATGCATCGTTGACAAAAAATTCCATCTAATGAATCACCGCACTCATAACAACAATTATGGTCAATCTGTGGAGGATCTTGCGAAGACTTTACACCGGGGTCTTGATTGACAACGAATGGCTCTCGAGGAGCATTAACAACGTTGGTATTATCATCGGATGATTCGGAAATATCTTCAAAGTCTTTGGAAGTTTCATTTTCACCACAATATGTAAGCAAATTCTTCCTTAAATTCTTTTTGTAAAAGAAACATCCACGACAATATAACTGACCATCACTGGGTTCCACATTTTGCACAACACGGAGAAGATTCGGGTTTGGGAACAAGAATCTTGTCTTCGAAGCTCCTTATTGAACAACATTTTCTAGTGTACAAACTTCCACAAGTCGAGCATAAAACGCCGTCCTTTAATCGCGTAAAGAGAGTTCAAACGATGAGACGCCATAAGAAATTAAACATTATAAGAGATAAGAAGAAAGAATAAACAATTAAGAGGATAAGGAGAAAGAATTATACGGATAAGAGGAAATAGAAGAATTTATTATAGGTTTTTTAAAATAATACAATAAGGAAATAAAAATTAAGATAAGAAAGAAAATTTATAAAATATTATATATATATATATATATATATATATATATATATATATATATATATAGATTTTTTGGATTTTTATAAAAAAAAAAAATGAAATAAAAAATTTTTGGATTTGTTGTTTTTAAGAATAAATCGAAAATATTTTGGGTTTTTTTAAAATTTATAAATAAAAATAAAAATAAAATAAGAAGAAGAATTTTTTGGATTTTTATATTTTTAAAGAACGAAAATAAACTTTTTCCCAGAAAGAAAGGAACGTCAAGGCTCGAACACGAACAATCCGTAGAAATCGCTACCTCTCTCTGGCAACACGCACCAAAAAACTGATCCTTCCAAATCAATACGTATAAAATATATATATATAATATAATATAAGTAATAATAAGGATAGAAACAATTATAGTATAGTATAGTATTTTCCGTCGGGTTTAAGAAATATTCCACTTAACCAAAAGATATCTCAAAAACCTTACCGATTCGATTCTGACGAGAAGTGAATGGAAATCTATGTTCAAGTTGTAATTCGAGCTTGATGTTATAAAGTTTTTTTATTTGTTTCTAAGTCTACTAAAAGGAAAAGCATATAAAAAGGGAAGCTAAACTTTTGGTTTTAAACTAATTTTTTATACTAAAAATTAAACTAATATTTAAAACTTACAAGATTATACTAAAAATGATCTAAAAATATAAATGGCTAAAATGCTTGCTAAGTGATCTGTTGAAATGTCATTAAGTGTGGGCTTAGGTTAAACGAATTAAATGACAATAAATAAATGCCCTTAAAAAAACAAATGAGAAGAAATTAAATTGCATAAAAATAAATGATCGAAGGTTATGTAAATTGAAAAGACAAAACTTATGACTAAATTTTTTAAATTTTTTTTTTTTAAACCCGCACCTAAATTACAAATCACTAATCACTTAACAAGCACTACCAAATCTACTCAATACTCATAATGAAATAAAAACTAAACATTTTAAAAATAAGCTACACTAATTAATTGAGAAAAAAGGAACAAGAAAATGAACACCCGAAATGGAGACCCGCAATTAACGAATAAACCCACCCCGACTTATTTAGCTAAAGCAAATAATCAAATTCGGTCTAGCTAAATAAGCCCTTAAGCTCCGCGCCTCATGAGTAGACCGGTACCGATAGCAACAGAAACAAAAGCTGTTAACTAAAATACACATATATAACAATGTTACATTTGCGATTACTGTTTACATTAAACTTCTAAATTCCAAAAGTAATTTCCTACAAACCCAATCAACACAAATCAGTAACCCAATGTTAAAAATTGAAAGTCCAAACAAACAAATTGCAAAATTCAGCCCAAAAGCAAATCAATTCAACGCAGACTAAATTAATGAATAGACCTAGTTTTTAAACAATTTTTAATTGCTTAACGAGAGGAAAAAAAAAACTACACCTAACCACTTACTAAGATGAATTTCCCAATACAAATATGATAAAGAATTTAGAAGCTCAAATTCGAACAACTTATTACCAATTAAGCATGAATAATCAATTAAGTTGAAAATTCCGAACGAAACTAACTAAAATCGAATAAGCACTAAATATCTAAAAAGCACTTAGGATTAAGCGAACTAAACGATTCATTCAACGAATAAGCTACTTTAAGAAATGTATAAGCTACGAACAAAGAAAGCTATTAAATAATCACTTGACGAAATAAAGAACCAACTCAATAAGCAATTAAGCAAACGATTAATGTATAAGCAAAATCAAAACAAGTCAATCGAGTAAGCACTTCATACAACTTTTAAAAAAAACAGATTTAAACTAATTTGTACTAACCTAAAAACTTTTGAGACTAATAAGCTAACCGATACCAAATTAAACAATTTTATTTGTGAAAACAAAAAAAAAACCTTTCTTTAATAAGCAATAATCCATAAACCGAATCAATCGACGAAACAAATAGTAAATCAAGAGTAGCGAACCGCATAGACATCAAAATAAGCAAACATGATTCCAATTAAATTAAAACAAAACTCAATACAAAATATTAATAAGCTGATGATATTAACTGTTACAATAAGCCCGGAAAATTGAAATAAGCTAAAAATAAGCTAAAAACACAAAACTAAAAATATAAAAAACTAACTACCTAAATCTAAAACACTAAAAAAATCCCCCTAATTGACACTGTTGCGTCCATATAAATATCCCAATGGGGTGAAAATGTGAACTTTTGGCCAATCATTAATGTAATTACCACCAATCATTGGTCCTCAATTTATCTTCACACGATCGAGCGAAAGGTTTAATGCATGACCACCTTAGTTTTGGATGCCACGTGGACTCCTTATGAGCTTAATAATATCGTAACATGTTTAGTCTGTTGGATCAAAATTCATTGTTCAATGATATAACTTTGCTTCCTCGCCACGGGCTTGACTCAATTGCGCCATCTCATCATTAAGTGGGATCATACTGACTATTTCTTTAATAAATTTGTTGGTACGTGAGGGTAGAGACAAGTATTTTTTATTTACTTAGCTCACACCATTTGAGATTTGAAAGTTAGAGTATCATCGCCATGTGTATCACTCTTATTCGCCCATCATTTTGAGTGCTCGGTCACATGGTTCTTCAAGAATTATTTATCCATCATGTGCCCATGACGTGTGGATGATATCACAATCAATCAAAATCATAATATCTTTTTTTTTTAAAATCTTGGGCCTAAATTGGCTTAGCTTAATTAGAGGGCCAAGTTAACAATAGGCTGCCCTGACCCATTTAAATGGGCTACGGGCTGGCCCAATAAAATCCAAAAGCACCGTTGGACTCGTAATCTTGCGCTCTTTCCAATCCCGTGCTTGGTTTTGTCCGGTTTTGTCTTTTCTTTTGTCCATTTCTTTAATATCCGTACCTGCACATACACAAACACAAAAACAAGCATATATTTGCAATTTTATTATGTTTTTGGTTATTTGGGCTCGTTTTTCATGGTAAAAGATATGTATAAAATAGAAAATACCAGTACTGTTTATAAGAATCAAATCGCCACCTAAAAATTACACCAAACCGCCACCTTATAAAGTATGCAAACCGCTTCCTAGTCAATTGATCAAACCGCCACCAAATAAAGTAGGCAAACCGCTGCCAATATTATAATCAAATCGCTGGCTAAAATTAGTTCAAACCGCTGTTATATAATAAAGCAAACCGCTGCCCCTTTTAACCTTTCTCAAACCATTGCTTACTCAGAAACGTAAACCGCTGCCTAGTAAAGTTATCAAACCGCTGCCATGTTGAATTTTGGACAGTGTAACGTTTCTTTTTGGCCAAGATTAATTTTCTTCGTTTGTACCTGTAGTAAACCGCTGCTTAAGATAATAGTAAACCGTTGCCTATTTTATATAAGCAAACCGCCACTAGCTTTCAACAAACCGCCGCAAGAAAGGTTAAAAATCAAGTATAAGTCACTTTCAATCGTTTTGTTTTCTTGCTAAACATTGGCTATCAAACAAAAACGTCCTTGTCTAACATCAAACCGCCACAAATAAACTCTAATATTATACTCAAACCTCCACGAAGAACACTAATTTGAAATAAGCAAAAATAATCCAAATAAGCTAATTAGCAACTCTAGTAAGCTCTAAAGGTTAAGAACTAAGTGTGTAGGTGAGTATTTAACACAAAATAACATGAATTTCTGTGTGAATCTTCAAAAAATAAAACAAACCGCCACTTAGAACTAGTAAATACGCCAAATCATTTAAGGAGCTTATCTAAGACATGATCTTGAGACACAATAAGCTGTAGAACTAGTAGAGCAAGAGAAGAACAAGCTTAACAAACCAAAAAGCTTAAAGCTTTTGAGCCGTGAGCTTTTTAATCCAATAAGCCACGAAAATTTTGAGATTTTAAGCTTATTACCACAAAACAAACACTAATCTACCCGAGGCTCTGATACCAAATGTTGGAACCCCGATAATCACTTCACTTCATATCTTGGAACACAAATTCAAGTAGAAAAATAAAAGAGAAGTTGGAAGAAGTTTAGAGAGAGAAACAAGAGAAAGAAAGTAAAGAGAAAATAAGAATGGTTGATTACTAGTGAAAATTACAATAAGAACCAACACCCTCTCCATCCTTGGAGAGGGGTATTTATAGTTAAACCATGAGGATTACATGCCTATGGTATTTCTACGGGCCGAGCTCAGGATTACTTGGGCTTACGCCCGATACACGTGACCGATCAGCTTACATAAACGAGCCCGTTTACCCGTTCAAGCCTATTACAACGTTACATAATTGAATGACCGAGACCTAATATTCTTAATGAACGAACTTCCTTGTTTAACTCAATATTTGAGGCTAACAACCCTTCCTCCTAATATGGTTGATCCACTCTTAATATATTTCAAATGCATTTAATATACTCTTAGGGGCCTTGTAATAGTCTTCATACTACCTTACTTGCGCGTTGCCTTAACGGAATATTAAATAGATGGCGGGTTCATGTAATTAGTTCATGACCTAGGAAATAATTACCATTAATCATTAACAAGTGACTAAGAAACAACACAAGGAGAAGCAATCTAGGGAGTAATACATGATTAAATGAACATCAATCTTTTTTATTATATTGTATCACTACTAGTTAGATATTAATTTAGTTTATTACTAAAAACCACAACCAAACCTCTCCAATATATATTTACCCTGCTTTTCTATAAAACTAAAAGTACAAAATAATCTTACTCTCAAGCTCTTAGAATTCTGTTAGGCCGTGATCAAACCTTCCCAGCCTATTCCCCTAGAGAACGATAACAACCCCCGAGTCGCCTATACTACTACTACAACGGTTAGGTACTCTGCCTAGGGAGTTGTAAAACTTCTTGTAGAAGTCCCTTACGACAACCGCATCAAGTTTTTGGCGCCGTTGCCGAGGAATAGTTAGGTTTTGATCATAGTTTAGCTTAGTTCTACTCGCTTGAATCCTTTCAAGTAAGAATTTAATTTCCATATATTAGCTTTCCCGTAGTCTATCTTTTCTTTGTGTTAATTGTTTTGTAATCCATTCTCGTCAACCACCATGGGAGACGAGAATCCTATCCACACTCTTAAAGACTACTCCAAACCTAGCCACGAGGGCTACATGAATACCATTGAGCTCCCCGTAGGGAACAACGTGGCACCTCTTCGATCCGACACCATCCAGTTAGTGCAAAATAGATGCTCATTCCACGGACTTCAGTTCGAGGATCCAAACCAACACCTTAAGGATTTCTTAAAACTAGTGGACTCACTTGACCTTGACGGTGACAATAGGGAAAGAACACACATGCGTTTATTTCAATTTTGCCTTCACGATCAAGCTAGCAATTGGCTTGAATGTCTTCCTGCAGGATCCATCACCACATGGGAGGATCTTACAACTCGTTTCCTTGCTCAATTCTTTCCACCGGGAAGGATCGTAAATCTCCGCAATGATAACCTGACGTTCCAACAACATCATGGAGAATCTCTATCTAAAGCATGGACTCGTTTCAAGGACTTACACCAAAAAGTCCCTCGTCATGGCATCGACCTTTGGCTTCAAGTCTAATTTTTTTATGACCATGTCAATCCTATCACAAGACGAACCATTGACCAAGCGGCCGATGGTAAGCTTCGTGACCGAAACGCCGAAGAATCCTGGGCATTATTAGAGGACCTCGGCCTATATGACAACAAAATTTGAAATGACCCAAGGGATTTCGCTAAGCCGGTCAAGGCAATCGCTTTGCCTCAAGATGTCCCGAGTACATCCGACCGCCGCCTCATCGAGCTTGAAAATCAAGTTCAACGCTTGATGGAAGCTCATCTTGCTCCGACACAACCTACCCAAGTGAACAAAATCACTACCTCATGTGAAATCTACAGTGGTCCCCACGACACTCGGTATTGCATGGAAAACCCCGAACAAGCCTTTGTTAAATACACATCTTCGCGTACCGATAAAGCGAGAGGTAAGTGGTATACTTCAAGCCCGAGCAAAACAATCTTGGTGACACCTAAAATCCATCATGGAGAAGTCACCCAAATCTTAGGTGGAGACAACCCTAAAATTCTTAAAATAAATTTTCAAACCCACCTAACCGGTTTCAGCCCAACGGTTCATTCCATAATCGTTCCTTCAACAACAATCCTCAACCTTTCAACAATCAATCAGATCTAGAAGGATTAGTATCTAACTTCATGGCATCTCAAGACGCTAGATTGTCCAAGTTTGAAGCCAATTTCAAACAACAAGAAAGCTGGATGACCAACAAAATTGACATAGTGTTGAAGGCCATCACCGATCGAATAGCAGGCATACTGCCTAGCAACACGGTCAAGAACCCGAAACTGAGTACTTCCCCAGTTTCGTCTGCTCGTTCTTACCCTATGATAGATCCTCAATGCTCATCTCACCCTTTCACTTCAATCAACGCTATCAAAGCACACCCCAAGGAGGCAAACATTTCCCAAACAAGCCTGCTGCAACCCATGATTAAGATCGAGCCACAACAACCACAAGAACCCGAACCAACTCTTGAAGATGAATTCTAAGATTTGCATCTTAATCTATCGGTTCTTGAAGTCCTAGCTCACGCTTCGATTTATGATGCCCTGCTAGATAAATACATAGAGAGCTTAGGCAAAAATGGGCCCGCATTCATCCAAGGAGAAGTATTTGCAAAAATGGAGGATCCTGGGCTATTCACTCTACTTTGTAGATTAGGGAACTCAAAACTTTTTGATACCTTGGTTGATTTAGGATCGTGTGTAAACATAATCCTATTATACATCT
>BQNB010080978.1:8627-29760 GCA_026074375.1 Tanacetum coccineum
ATATTAATTAAATGTTGCAAACTATGGTTGAAAAAGTCCCCAGGGTAGATGGTGATTGTGTGTGTTGTGTGGGACGCTGGCTATACAAGGGGGAGGTCATGGGTTCGACCCCCATGCCTTTCTTTTTTAAAAAACATTTTTTTTATTTTTGTTTTTCAATTTTAAACTAGACACAAAAATAAGCAACTTTGAAAAAATGACTTTTTGAGAAAATGAAAAATAAGTTGAGAAAATAAGCAACTAAATGGGCAGACTACCCTTTTTTACTAAGTCCTAAAGTTTAAACCGCTAGGCTAATTTAAGAATGAATAAGCTAAGGAAAATAAGAAAAGTAAAAACAGATAGGCTATACTACCTAATAAGCAAATGCAATCAAGAGTAAGCCAAAGAAAACAGACATAAAAGCAAGATAAGCAAATAAGCTATAAGCACAAATGGGCACAAACTGAAATTTGCAAATAAGCCACAATAAGCTAAACTCTAACCAAATAAGCTACTAGGGCATAAAACTAACATAAATAAGCTAACATAATCTAAATGAAACATTCCTAATGGCTGAAATGCTTAAAATAAGCAAATAAGCTCTTTGGGCTAAAACTACTTACCAAAACAGCCTATAGGGGGTTTTGAGCTTAGAAATAAGCAACAAAATAGAACATTATGGCAAAAAGGCTTATATGAGCTTAAAGTATAGCTTAGTGGCTATCTAAAAATGCAAACAAATCAAAGTTTGGAACAAAAATAAGCAACAAAAAGGGCTGTAAAAAAAAGGTTGTTACAAACAGCATATGCTGACTTGGCCTTTTTGTAGAGACAATGGGGCTGTTTTGCAGCCCTAAAATAAGTTACTAAATAAGCTTCAAAATAAAAATAAAAAAGAAGGGTAAAACATAATGAGACAAGCTCCTAATAAGCAAATGCTCAAAATTTAAAAGTTAAAAATGATTTTAAGCTGCTGATATTTGGTTATGAAAAAGAGACTTTTTAAGATTAAAAAAAATGACTAGACCTTGACAGATTTTTAACAAAGCAAAAGTGGACTAACTTAGAACTTTACTACTGCACAGATACTTAAAATGAGCATAGAACAATACTCAAAAGTTGAATTAAAAACCTAATCAAATGAGCTTTTTTTTACTGTTTTGAAAAGACAATTTCAAAGACTACTTTTGAAAAACAATTTTAAAACCTAAATACCTTTGAAAACAGATTAATAACTACTTAAAAAGGCTTGCTAAATATAACCAAATGACCCAAGAGTTTTTAAACTCAAATTGACCTACTTTACTCCACTATGCCAAACATCCCTTAAGGTTTTCCAAATCAATTTTCAAACTGTTTTTGAAAGATTTAATAGAGAGAATTTGAAAACAGATATTAATAAAGATGGGATAAGCTAAATTAAGAAAAAAACAACAAGAATCAAGCAGTTAAATAAGCAAAAATGAAATGAGCAGATTACAAGCAATATAAAGACAGTTTAAGCAAGAAATTCAAACAAACAACAAATAAGCCATAAACTAAGACAAGTAAGCATGAATGGAAGCAAATAAGCAACAAAAATCATGAATAAGCCATAAATAAGCAAATGAATAGTAAAAATAAGCAAAAATGAAAAAATGAAACTCACAAGAGGTCCTTAGCTTTTGGGACTGATTTAGACCAAAAACCATTACCTATTCTAACCTAAGTGCTTGCCACAAGCTTTACAACCAGCAATAAGCCATCCAAGTTTGCTTATTCATCCAATAAGCTGCCTTGAACCAATGAACCATAAAATATGAACAACTTTCCAAACCAGCTTTTAAATCAAAATAGAAGCTCAAACAAGCTTGTTTGAAAATTTGCAAGTATTTGTGAGACTTATGAGAGCTTAATAACAGCTATGGTACATAAACTTATAAAAGCAGAATTTTAGGACATAAACTTAAATTTTCATTAAAAACAGTAAAAGATTACAAGATTCAAAAGTTACATAACATAATTTTAAAGACAATAAAAAACATGAAAAATAAAATTAAACTAAAACTACTCCTAGTTGATATACATCTTTGTCTTCTTCCTTCTTTAAATAAGCAACTGTCTTCAAGCCTTTGTGCTTGTTGTGTTTTTGTTGTGAGAGAAGTCTAAGTTCAATCTTGGCCCTTGAATTGCCTTTGTCCCCAAGCCAAACGATCCAAACCATTGATCTCTTGTCTTCATTCCATGTCCAATGGTAAATCATTAGATTGCCAGGGTGTATACGAGGTGAGGTTAGGTGGTGATGGTGATAGGTTTGGAGTAGGGTGAGGATTTGTCGTTAGCTACAGTGTCACGTTGCAGGGGAAAGAGATAAACAGTGTTTGGGGTTTTGATTTAGGCGGGAAAAACTGTTATAAGGGGCAGGGGATAGTTTGGTGGATGGGCAAATTCAGCCCCTCGATGTGTATTATATAATTGCAATGAAAGTCCTTGTGGTTTATAAACTTTTTAGGACTTAGCAGTTTTAGTCCCTCAGGGTTATATGTGTGTTTGCAAGCATGGTCCTTGGACTAACGGGTTAAGGGTTAAGGCTTATATGGCAGTTAATGGGGTTAAATGGTGATTTGGGCTTGAATTAATTGTTTGGGCCATTTGTTATTAAAAAGGGATCTTGAGCTTTATTAAATGGATTTGGGCTATAAGGGTTTAAAAGGGTATTTATAAATGGGAAATGGGCTAACCCAGGCCCACTAGGTGGGTACGGGTGGGTCCATTTTGACTTTTTAGGTTTTACGGGTTCAGGTTTGACCTTTGACTTTGACGGGTTGACTTTGACTTTGACTTTCTTGAACTTTGACTTTGTCTTTTTCACGCTCTTCCATTCTGTGCTCGGTTTTGTCCGTTTTTGCTTGATTTTTTGTCCTTTTCTTAGATATCCGTTTCCTGCACAAGATAAGTGAAAACATACAAATACAAAGTATTTTTGGTACGTTTTTGGTCATTTCAGTCCGGTTTTAAAGGAAAAAGGTATATGTAATTAAGCAAATACCTGGCGGTAAGAGACTTCAAGAAGTTTTTTAAGAGAAGAGGTAGATTCTTGAGACAACCTCGTAACGACAAAAAGACCTTTCAAAGAAGCCGAGACGACAAAAACGGAAAAAGTGAAAGGAAGTGCTTTAGATGCGGAGATCCAAATATATATTATGGGAAAATGTCCAAATCACGAGAGACAAGAACCAAGAGCATTTGTGGGGAGGTTCTTACTGATAGCGGTGAAGAAGAGGATGAAAAGATCCAAGACGAGACATGTCTTGTAGCTCAAGCACCAAATGAGGTATGTTCTGAATCCTCTTACTTTAGTGATGAAAACTCATCAATAGATGATTTAGCTTTAGATAATGAATATGACATACTATGCAAAATGAGTTTAAAGATAATCACTAAAAACAAAAAATTAAAAGCCACTAGAAATAGTCTAGAAAACGAGCTTAGAGAATTAAAAGCTAAATTGTCTACACTCGAGAAAACAGGCAGTGATCTCGATTGTGTAAAATGTCATACACTTAAAATTGAGAATGAAAAACTCAAAGAAGAATTCACTAGATTAAATAGATTTGAAAAGAGTACACATTGTTTAAATGAAATGCTAAGTAATCAAAAACCCTCCGGTGATAAATTAGGATTAGGGTTTAATTCATTTGAAGCATCATCTAGTGGAACTAAGGAAATAAAATTTGTGAAAGCTCAGAAAAAGGTAACCTCTGATGGAGGTCCCATAAATATGGGCGGCCCCCAAAGTGCTCAGGCGGCCCCCAAAGCAAATATAGGACCACCACCAGCAACGCCTGGATCTGAGAAAAGTGTGTCTTTTCAAAAATCTATTTTGGGTCCTAGACCAAAACATATAATTGTAAACAAGGTCAAAGTTCCTGTTGCTAGTGACAATGAAGTCAAACAATTTTATAAACCATTGTCAAAACCCAGAGTTGGATTTTCGAAACCTAATTTTAGATCAAAAACTCCACCTCCTAGAAGAGTCAATAATAATTATCCTCGTGCCAAAACACCGCAACCAAAAAGGAACATTGGTCGACAAAATCGACCTCATGGCTTTCCCGTAACTTGGAACAACTTTCCACGTCAAAGTTACATGCCATGGGAAATGTATTCTCCATTTCCTCATCCCAACCAATTGCATCAAATGCAAGGGATGTTTAGCACTAACAACTTTGGACCCATGAGATATTGGGGACCAAATATTTGAGTTCCTTGTTTCGATATTATATAGATATGACTTGGAGTTTAGTTTGGGAACCCAAAAATGGCTTTTAAAGATAGCTGATGCTCTAAACATATGACGGGTAATCGAAAGATCTTCTCCACATATAAGGAATACAATGGAGGTAATGTTATTTTTGGTAGCAATCTTCACGGTAACATCATTGGCAAAGGTACGATTTCTAATGACTCTCTCAATATAGATAATGTAGAACATGTTGATAACTTAGGATTTACTTTGCTAAGTGTAGACAATATGTGATAATAATGTGTAGAGTAACTTTCTTGAACTGGATTAGTAATTATAAGGCTGGTAAAGTATAGGTTAGAGGTATTAGGAATAAAGGCTTATATGTGATGAAATTAGGAAATAAGCCAAAAGATAAATATGTCTTGAAAGGTTGAGAAAATCTCCAACATTGTGGCATAGGGAGATTAGGTCGCTAATATGCATCGCATTCATTCGTTAGCATCTAAGGAAATTAGTTAGAAACTTCGAAGCTTTGTTTGATCAAATTTTTGTGATGCTTGCAAAATTCGGGATAACATGCCCTCGTAGTCATACCGCTAAGAAAATTTAGTCTCAACGACTAGATGCTTAGAACTTCTCCACATGGATCTTTTCGGTCCATCCGTTGTACGAAGTTATGGGGGAAACCGCTATACTTAGTCATAGTAGTATTGACTATCTAGGTATATACTTGGATAAGTTTCCTAAGGATAAAACATGGAAGCTTTCGATCAATTCAAAATATTTAGTAAGAAAATCCAAAACCAATTAGGATGTACAATAGTGTCAATAAGAACCGACCACGGTAGAGAATTTGATAATGAAGTGCTTAGATTACTTTAGAGTGTTTGGAAGCAAGTGCTTCATTTTAAACACTAAAGACTACCTTAAAAAGTTTGACCCAAAGTCATACGAAGGTATCTTTTTAGGTTACTCTCAAAATAGTAAAGCTTACATCATCCTAAATAAACACACTAGGAAAGTCAAAGAATCACTTAACGTGACATTCGATGAAACTCCTCCACCCTCTAAGGCATCACCCTTGGTGGATGATGACTTAGATGAAGAAGAAGCAAAATGACATTGTGGATGAAACTTTAAAGATTGACGAAATAGTCAATATTAAGGAAACTAGGAACCATCAATTAGAAAATGTCATAGGAAACCTTAACCAAATAACTCTTAGGTCACAAGCCCAAAACCAAAGTAACTTCTTTTGTTTTATATCAACTATAGAACCTAAGAATGTGAATGAAGCCCTAGGAGATGAAAGTTTGATAGTCGCTATGCAATAAGAATTAAATCAATTCATTGCTAACGACGCTTGGGAGTTAGTTCCATAACCTAGGAATATGACACTTATAGGAACTAAGTGGGTGTTTAGAAATAAGTTAGACGAGAACGGTATTGTTTCTCGAAATAAGGCTAGGTTAGTTGTTCAATGCTATAATCAACAAAAAGGCATCGATTATGATGAAACTTATGCCCTGGTTGTTAGACTTGAGTCAATTAAGATACTATTAGCTTATGCTTGTGCTTTAGACTTTAAACTATTCCAAATGGATTTAAAAAGTGCATTCCTGAACGGTTTTATCAATGAGAAGGTATACGTGGCACAACCTCCAGGATTCATTGACTTTGAAAAACCAAATCATGTTTATAAACTAAAGAAAGCTTTATATGGTCTTAAACAAGCACCCAAAGCTTGATATGATAGATTAAAATCTTTCCTTATTAAACATGAATATAAAATGAGAATGGTAGATAACACTCTTTTTACTAAGAATAAAAGTTCAAACCTCATCATCGTTCAAATATATGTTGATGACATCATATTCGGTTCGACTTGTTAAGACATGTGAGATGAATTTGCCAAAATCATGCATGACGAGTTCGAGATGAGCATGATAGGCGAACTTAACTTCTTCCTTGGACTACAAATAAAACAAATGGAAGATGGAATTTTCTTTAATCAATCTAAGTATATTAAAGAAATGCTTAAGAAATTTGGCTTAGAAGAATCTAAACCAATGAAAACCCCCATGTCCTCCGATACCAAACTTACGAAAGACAAAGAGTGTGAGCCGGTAGATAGTACCAAGTATCGAGGCATGATAGGTAGTTTATTATACCTAACGGCAAGTAGGCCCGATATCATGTTTAGTGTCTGCCTTTGTGCCCACTTCCAAAAGTCTCCCAAAACCTCTCATCTTGAAGCGGTTAAACGTATCTTTTGATACATTAAAGGCACTACACACTTAGGATTATGGTATCCTAAGGGGACCGGCATAGAAACAGTAGTATATGCCGACTCTGATCATGCGGGAGATTATGTGAACCGAAGGAGAACTAGCGGTATTTGTACGTTCATGGGATGTTGTTTAACATCTTGGTTCTTGAAGAAACAAACCGCTCTTGCTATATCCACTACCGAAGCCGAATACGTAAGCATCGGAAAGGCATGTCAACAAGCATTATGGATGAAACAAGCTCTTATCGACTACGACGTTCGAATCAACGACGTCCCAATCATGTGTGACAATAAAGGCACGATTGACCTTAGCAAAAACCCGGTGCAACATTCTCGTACCAAACACATCGAAATTCGTCATCACTTTCTTCGTGATAATGTCCAAAAAGGACATATCTCAATCGAAAAAGTGTCGTCCTTCGACAACATCACCCATATTCTTACTAAACCCCTCAAACGTGAATCGTTTAACTATCTACGTCTTGGTTTAGGAATGATGGAACACATTCCATAAATCATACTAGTCCACTTCTCATTCTTTTGTCTCAATTCTAGTCCGTGTTCCATTTCGTGTCATGACAACTTAAATACTTCATCCGAAGTACCTTAAGCATTTTTAATTCGCGAAATGCAAATTAAAATGTCACTCCTATTTGTAAAATTTTCGTCAAAACTACTCAGAAACTTGCCGATCAATATGCGACAAGTAAAGGTGTGATTGACCTTAGCAAAAACCCGTTGCAACTTCTGAACCAACACATGAAATCCGTCACCACTTTCTTTGGAAAATATCCAGAAAGGACATATCTCAATCGAAAAAGTGTCATCCGTCGACAACATCGCCAACATTCTTACGAACCCCTTAAACGTGAAATCGTTTAACTATCTACGTCTTGGTTTAGGAATGATGGAACACATTCCATAAATCACATTAGTCCGTTTCTCCTTCTTCTGTCTCAATTCTAGTTTGTGTTCTACTTCGTCTCGTGACAACTTAAATACTTAATCTGAAGTATCTTAAGCATTTTTAATTCGCGCAATGCAAATTAAAATGTCACTCTATATGTAAAATTTTCATCAAAAACTAGTCCAAAACGAGACATTCGCTTAAGGGCGGCCCCCTAATATATTTGGGACCGCCAGGCGATATGGGACCGCCATCAGCAGACACTAAAATTGAACACTTAATCAAAAAAAATTCAAAACACAAAAACAAACACCCCTTTTCATATCTGCAGCGACGAACACGACTCAAACCACCAAAAAAACTCAAAATCACCCATTAAAACACAAATTGAATATAAAATCAACACCTACAATCATCCACAACATCTTAAAGATCATCAATTGTAAGTCATTTCATCTATTTTCTTTCAATTTGAGTCTAGGGTTCATGATGAACACTAAAATTGAAATTGGGGATTTTTCATTTTTGTTTCAATATTGTACAATTAAGACTACTAGGATACAATGTATAACTAATATGCTTCCCGTAGACATAGGATTTGCATACATTAGTGAGTTTGTTAAAAATTGATTTCGAACCAAAACCCTAATTTTATTTTCAAATCACTCACGTTAGGAACATAATAAAATTGTGGTTATGCATTGTTAATACAACTTAAAAACGTTTTCAAACACATGCATAATGATCTCATGAACAAAGGTCGAGATACATAATTCATATATTTTTTGACATGTTTGGATGAGCAAAATTAAACTAAGGAGCATTTGGACTAACTCTTAGGATTTTAAAGTTTAGTTCGAGTTAATCGTTACTCCACATTTGTTACATCTAGGCATACACTAGGCACGAACTCAAAATATCAACACATATGTAAGAGATTAAAATATGACTTTGATTGTTTTATTTTAGGTAACAATGCCTCCAATTACCGCACTAGATCATCAAAAGACCCGAAACTACATTCCACTCATATCAAATGAATTTAATCAACCATTACAAAACATAATTGCTAATCTTGAAAAATGATATTTTCATGAGGGTAGGGTTGTGAGTCAAAATTTTGAAAACATGAGTCACATCCGTGCTAAGTTTGAATCAATTGATTTCGATTGTTTGTTGAACATAAACGAACAAATTGTTCCTCGTTTTGTTCTCGAGTTCTATAGTCAACTAACTTTTGATTATAACTCCACGGGTCATTTTGTGGTCAACTTTGTTATAACCTCTCACTCTTGAGGAATTCGGTCAACTCTTAAAAATACCGTTCAAAGCTCAAGTGTCACACACACGGATCAACAGACATGTGTTCACTCGGCTCACCGTATCAAATAAGTGTTCCTAGTAAAGGTCGTTATAAAACCACTCCTCCGTCTCTAAGTGTCGTCAAGTCTTTCATTCAAATTCCTCGACAAGGTTAAGTCATTCGTACTAAAAATAAGAAAACCATTGTCGTCGACAAAAATGAAATCTTAACTCTCGAAATTCAACCTCATATGAAACCATGGGTTGATATCATTCGTAAAAACGCCATTTGTCTAGGAGGTCATAAGGATCATGTCTCCGCGTGTCTTTGTCATATGCTTTATTGCATTAAAACCTCAACTCGATACAATCTAGCATTCTTCATTCTCAAAAGAATGGAAAGGACTCGAAGCAAACCTAAGGAACTCTTACCTTATGAAATGCTTTTGACTAGATTGTTCAAACATGTTGTGCCCGTCTTTCCCGAGCTAGCAATTAATCGCTACATCTTACATGATCGAGTCTTGCATCCCATTCGCTCCTCATTATGAGCGAAAGACACGATCGGATCGTGGCAAGAAAAGACCTTGTGAATCAAATACTAGCTCCTCCTCCACCACTTTAAATCATCCATCATCATCTCATCCGTTGGATGATACCTTTGATGAAAATAATGATGAATCATTTCATTCCAACTCTTCATCTCCGTCCCAAAACATCTCCTCATCGTCCAATATTGTCTTTAGAGTCCGTCAAAACCCTTCTCATGAAAGTCATAACTTGAACACCTATCTCTCCGAAACTACAAATCTTCAAACTCAACAACGAGATGCTCACCGGGAAGGGTTTAGGTCAATTGGACAAGCTCTCAAGAACATGATGGGTGGAAAACGGAAGTGAACATGTTGGCATGCCTACTAAGAGAATATTATTATTATTATTATTATTATCTTTCTTGTTTAATACATTATGTCTTTTAATATATTATTAGGACTAGGAATGGCAAATGACAATTGCATTTGACTTGGATGATTTTCTCCATCCTATCAACGTTCTATGATTAGCAAATTCTATGAATGTGACATGCGAACAATGCCACTACTTGCTAAATGATTTGCATGCTAGTTTAGGACTACATATTATTGCTTGAACTCGTTGATTCTTGAATTTGGTAGATGCCGAAATCACTAGACTTAAGAAAAAAAGGAAAACTAGAAATTTTCATTCTTTCAGAAAACGCCCCCCTTAAATACCCGGTGGCCCCCCAATATATTTGGGACCGACTGATGACATGGGACCGCCACCAGGGGAACGAAAATTTTAAGTTTGCCTCTTTTTCTGTATCTTTGACCTCCTACCTACATTCTTAAGCTGTCATTTCCTTGTTTAGCTGAACCATCTTTGGCATCCTCTTCCATCCAAACCATACTTTGCCATGTTATACTATCCTTCCCATTATTTAAATCTTCAAATTCTCATACCTTACTACCACCCTTACTTTCTTCATCCTCTTCTTCTTCATCATCAATGTCTTGCTCAAACCACCATTCTAACTTCTCTAGAAAACCAAGAATGTCGGTAAGACAAGTATGGAAACGAAAAACATCCACTCCAAAATCATCACCTTTCTTCCAAATGGGACCTTTCCTCCACTTCACTCCAAGAGTCTACCAACAATCACCTTCACCACCATCATACAATCCCTTAAAGATCAATAATGGATCAACCAAATCCACACACATCATCCACCATCCTTGATTCACTTTACTATCCATCTAATGCTTACTTTCATGCACCACTTTACCACCACCAAAACAAATTCATCTCCTTCTTCATGCTCAAGTTGAATTTTACTCAAGTTTTTGTCATTGTTGTAAGTTTTTTAGACACCAATTCCACTCCTTGAGAAATGAAATCAACTTCATTCACTTTCTTCTTACCTGTCACATACCTCAAACTCGTGCCCTTTTAAATCATGTGTCACCAACCCCTTCTTTTTCCCTCTTTAATTAATAATTCTTATATGATTAATCTACCTAAATAATCGACCTTCCATCTTTTGATTATGGCATCTTCTACTCTTTAAGAATCAACTAGTGTAGATTTATGCCTTATTATATCTTTATTTTATGATTATCTACTTTCTATTATAATGATCCATACAAATATTGTATAAATTTGTCTTAGCTCGTATTAGATCTAGTTTTATTTTATGTTGTGCATTTTCTATTATATGAGTTCTTGAATTGTTGAATGAAACTTCTCATTTTGGTTGACTTAATTCTAATGTGTTGCTTAAAAGATTTTGTGCTTGCACTTGTATCTCTAACTTTGTTTTGTAGCAACAATTTGTAAGATCGATCCCTTAGTGTCCTCGATCGAGGGGGAGCATAACATCAAGAGGAGTAACTGATATCGCCATTTGCTTTCTTCCTACAATTACTCGACGATCATCCTTTTTGAATTCGACAAAAAGGGGAGAAATGGAACAAAACTATTTTATAATTTTTGTTAACTTTTAATTTTATACAAAAATGCGTTTATATATTTGTCTCATCAAATAAGGGAGATTTTAAGACAAATAAATGTCTAAAAATGTTATTTATATTTTTCGGACCTCTTCAACGTTTTGATATTAACAATATGTAAAATCGCTTTACGTTATATATTTTACGTTTATCTAATTATTAATCTAATAATTCCATTTCTTAGTTTAGTTATCTCTTTAGGTATGAACAATAATTCATTATGCGTGATTAGTGATCAAGGATAATTTTTTTCTCTTATCATTACAGTTTTACAAATAGCATATTCACAAAATTAATTATACAAAATATTTTCTAATTAAAAGAAAAGTTTTATTAAAAACTTAAAATTTGAAATTCAAAATTTCCCCCTAAAATGGAAGATTCGATACAATATACAACCTTTCCCACAAAAAGATAAAAAAGGGAGCGTGGTCTACTGGTGGCCCCCTTATAGGCCTGGCGGCCCCCTTATATATCTGGGACCGCCGGGACCGCCACCAGTGACCATTGGATTTCCTTGCCTATAAATACTGCTCCATTCCTTGCAGAAAATCAGACCTCTTTGCATGAATTTTCTCACACTTCTTTCTCTCTCTTAAAACCTTCTTTATCTCACTAAATATCTTGATCTTGTTTCAAGTGATCTAATCTCTTCTTCTCATCTCTTCCTTCTTATTCAAGTGTAAGAGAAGAACACTTATATTCGCCAAGAAACGAAGTGTTGATTAGTGATCTCTCCTCCTTTCTTCTAAGTATCAAATTTCTATTGTAATTATCTTGTGTATTTGTGTGATTCGAATATTATGTAAATTCGATAGTGTAGATCTAGTGATCGTGTAGTGATTGTGAAGTGGTAGATTGGTTCTAGCTAAGATTAGGACTTGACATTTAGCTTAGTGTCAGAAAATAACGTAAGCGACGTGTAAACGGTTTTCTTCGCCTGAAGGGTACTTGTTGACATAGTAAAATCTCGAGTAGGATACGCGGGGAGTGGAGTAGGGCGAAGAATAGCTTCATAGCCGAACCACTATAAATCTTGTTGTCTTGGTTTGATTGTTCCTTCTCTCATCTCTTTATATTATTGTGATTGTTATTTACTACTAGTTTACACATTTACTTGGTTGATTCATATTGTTGGTTGGTTAAACATACTACTCGAATCTAAGTATTTTGAAAGAAAAGTTTTAAAACCAAAATGAACCTGTAAACTATTCAACCCCCCTTCTAGTTTCCACATAATGGAACATGCAATGTTGTGATAAGTTGATTTCACGCATTTAAATATGTAAGGTGATGATTATTACAATACTGACAAGATGTAGATCAAATTTTTTGTTCATAATACATAATTTTGACATGTAGATTCTGAGATATGTCAACCATAGTTTGAATAATGCTTTGACATCTATCCTTCATCTCGTTAAAACAACAATGTTGCTTAACTTCCATGCCTTTCACATAAGTCCTAACACATAGCACATAAGCACATAAACTCTAAGAGCATAATTATCTCTAAAAAGGTATGCAAACAACCTCTAGACTTATATCCTTATTTTTGACCCCTTACACACTCAAATCATTATCCTATAGTGCATGTTAACCATGAACAACCTCAACTAGACTCGTGTAGTTTTGGACTTTGGGAAATGTCATGCGAAACTCCTAAGCTTGTTTAAACTTAGACCTGAGTGTTCTTTAATTTAACTTACCAATTACTTGTTCTATTGGGTGACCTCTAGCTTCTTTTAGATTTTTTGGGGTTGCCTTCTTCTGAAACATTAACTTGTAATGACTGCGACCTATTGAGATCTTGAACTATGGGTTCATTGATCCTATCATCTTCTACCAAAGAAGATGACTTAGGATCAGGCAAGCTCTCGTTAAAGGTAACATTAAGAGATTCCTCAATCCTCATTGTTTCCTTGTTAGCACTATGTATGCTTTACTAGTTTGAGAGTATCTAAAAAATACACCTTCGTACGACTTTGGGTCGAACTTGGTGAGATGTACTTTAGTGTTAAGTATAAATACTTTACAACTAAAGACCCTAAAGTACTCTAATGATGGATCCTATTTCTAAGGATTTGTAGGGTGTTTTATTAATGAATTTTCTAATATAAATCCTATTAAATATGTAATTTTTCGTATCTAATGCATAACACCAAAACTTTTGTGGAATAGATTGCTCGACTAACATAGCATGACTCATCTTTCTTAACTTGCGATGTGTTCTTTCAACAATCTCATTCGACTACTATGATTTGTTACAATTGAGACAATAGAACAATCATGTAGGTTTTCAAGCTTTTTACACAATATTTTAAACTTTTCTGAGACATCATCCTTAGACTCTACAAATGCAACCGAAGTGTAGTTTGAGTGATCATCAACAATCATTAAAGTATAGAAGTTGCCTCCGTAACTTTGAATTGGAGATGGACCAAAAAAATTAAGTGTAACAACTTTAAAACCCTAGTAGTTGACACTTATTTCCTAGTCCTATTGTTTGCATTACTTTGACTCCCTAAACAACATGGATCACAAAAGTGTCTTTCAAAGATCAAATTTGGTAGGTTTCTTACTAGCTCGTTGGAATCTAAGTTTTGATCTAATCTCATTCTGGCGTGACCTGACCTCTTATGCTAAAGCGTTAAGTTATCCACCATGGATGCAAGACAAATTTTTTGTTTGGAGTTATCTCCTAATTTGCATGTATATAAACCATTTCTCCTATGTCATTTAGCTAGCGATTTTCCATTTTTACTAATAGTACAATCTACTTTATTAAAGCTAACTACGCAATCATCATCACATAATTTACCTACGCTAATCAATTATAATCTAGACCACTAACATGCTCAACATTTGTAATTGTAATGGAGTCATGAGTAATATTACCTCCACCGACGATCTTTCCCTTTAGGTTGCTCTCAAATACGACATGTTCGCCATCATACGCCTTGTACGAAGTAAACAATCTTCTATTCCCGGTCATGTGCTTAGTGCAACCACTATCTACAATCTAATTGTTCGATAGTAGATCGCATTTAAGACACACCTACAAGCAAATATAAATTCAAGGTCGTGGTACCCAAATGGTGCCCAAGTTAACCATTCTTGGGTCTTGTAGAAAAACACATAGTTAATGTAGGTCGTAGCTCAGAACGCAAACCAATGATGATTTTGAAAATCATGGGCATTTTGAAAGTTTGGTCCAACGCTCTAAGGTGTTTTTAGCCTTTGATTTGGGTAGGAGTTTTCTCTCCTTTAGAAGGTGATAGGTTGATGATATGAAGACCTTCAGTTTTTATAAAAATTTCTTCTTTCCAAAGAACAGTTGTTTTGAAAAGAAGGTCTTCGAGCATATGAGTTTGAAGGTCTCATTTATGGTGTGGGTAAAAAAGGTCTAGGGTCAACTCGAGGTTGTGTGTATCCAAGTCCATTATGAGAGCCTGAGTGATGTCCTTGATGTCTTGTTTCTACTCTTGTAATAGGTGCTTGTGGACCTCGAGTGTTTGCAAAGTGAGCTTGAGGTACTATGGGCTTAACATTTTTGAGAAAGTTTTTTTTTTACGTTCTTTTACAAACACTGTTGGTTTGTTTGGACTTGCGGAAGTGATTTTATTATTTTTAGAAAATCTAAGACCTTCCTTATCTTGATTTTTGACGACTTAACATATCGTCTAAAGCAATGCTACTTTCTTTGAATTTTGAAAAATTCAATGCTTCATCTTGAAGTTTTGAAACAATCCATTTTAAAGAGTCAACCTCTTGTGTGAGTTCAACACACTTTTGACAAGGTTCAACCACCTCTTTATCATTAACAAATTTCTTTACTTCAAACTCAAGATCATTGATTTAACTTAAGAGTTTTGAATTCTTACTTTCGAGAGAGCGTTTTTCATTTTAAAGTTTTTAAAAAGTTTTAGTAAAATCCTTATTAAACTTTAGGAGTTCCTCACTCTCCTTTTGCAAATCAATAATATTTAAATCGATACTATAGCTGGATGGTTTGGATACTACCTCTTGAGAGTCGATCGCCATGAGACATGTTATGTTGTTTTTTATGTTCATCGGTTTCACTATCGCTCCATGCTCATCCCATAAAAGCCTTGTTCTCCTTTGGCTTTCTACACTCACTAGCAAAGTGTCCTTCTATTCCGTAATTGTAGCAAGATCCCTATTTCTTTGAGCTTTCACCACCTTTGTCCTCGAAGCTATTTCCACGGCCTTTACTAAATCGATTACCAAATCGATTTCCGTGTTCAAACCGATTACCCTTGCGAAAGTTCCTAGCCAATAAATTGAATGCATCGGCTTCTTTTTCATTAATGTCTTCGTCAGTTCCTCCTTGACTATTGCTATCATCAATAGTTTGCTCCCTAGTGACTTTAGCTTTAAGAGCTAAAGACTTAGCCTTTTCTTTGGTCGTCTTAGATCCTACACCATCGTTATCCAAGACCATTTCATAAACCTTAAGGTTGCCGATTAGCTCGTCAAGAGGAAGTGTGGCCAAGTATTTAGCTTCTTCAATGGTCGTCACATTGGCTCTCCATTTTAATGGAAGAGCACAAAGAAACTTTCTAACATAATTCTTGCTAGAATAGCCCGGATATAATGATTTGAGACTAGTCACGATAGCATTGAATCTTGTGAAGCCGCTATCAATAGTTTCTTCATTGAAGATTGAGAACTTCTCGTATTCTTAAGTGAGAAGATCAATCTTTCGATTCTTGACTTGTGAATTTCCTTGGCGAGTGATGATAAGTATATGCCAAACCTCCTTGGCGGTTTTACACATTAAGACTCTCGCATACTCTTTACGCATTAGGGCTTTATAAAGAGTCACCTTGGCTTCATTGTTCTTGCGAAGCTTCTTCTTTTGTCATCACTTCAAGATTGTTCATACGGTGTTTCTTGTAACACCCCAAAAATATGGCTAAAACGCAGCGGATAATGTGAGTAACATTGGGGTGCCTACTTTGGGCACAAAACACAAGTCACGAAAATAAACAGCCTCATTAAATGACGTTTTAAATAGTCATATTCTATTAAATAAAAGATCAGAGTTGCAAACAGGTTTCATTTATAATGTATTAGAAAACATTGTTCAAAACGTTTGTCAAATTTGTACTCAAGTTATTATGCCTTCAGAAAATATATATCCGCGCGAATCGAATGCCCTCCAATGCTCCAATAGCAAAATAGTAACCTGAAAATACATTGCTAAACGTCAACAATAATGTTGGTGAATTCATAGGTGTAAGTAAAAAGCAGTATTGAAATTAATTTAAGAAATATTTCAAAGAAAAGTTTGCGTTACAGCATTTAAATTGTTATTTCGAAAATCAAAGTAGGTGATTCGGCTAAATCAAGAAGTATTTAAAGTGGACCACAAGATCGAAGTAATGTGGACTAAGTACGTATTGAAGTCCATAATAGGTAAGTTAGACAAGAGATAAAAACACATTCATCATGTCCAACATTGTAGTATTGCAACTAAGCTCATGACCTCGAAGCTGTATTCGTAATTATAAGGGAATTCCCAGAGTTCGTAATTATAACAGATTTGCACAGTAATACGTTTTGCACCGTTATCGTAGTAATCTATAAAGGATTTGCACCAGTAATCGTATTTGCACCAGATAAGCGTAATTAGAATGGATTTGACCAGTAATCGTATTTGCACCATTAATCGTAATTATAATGGATTTGCACCAGTAATCGTAATTATAATGGATTTGCACCAGTAATTGTGGCTCTTAGGCAATAGCATTCATGCAATAATCTGGATAGCATACAATTTTGAAAACACTTGTGTCCAAAGTAAAACAAGCAATGTAATTCACCCCGTAGAGTTTGTAAAACAATTAAGTGGTTAAAAAGGGGGACATATGAACTCACAAAAGTATTGAAGGTAATTCGTACTGTAGTAAATAATATACAAGATTGTAAGACGTTGCATGTAATTCCCCTCGAGGGTTTATAAAACATTGAAAAGATTTTAAATGCGAGACTATGAACTCACCTCGAGTGAATGGTAATCAACAAGTATTCACAAAAGAAAAATGCTTCACGAAGGAATCCGAAGGCAACTAACCAATATTAAGCGTCTTATAAGCTACTAAACCAACTTTGATTATTTATAGGCTGTATAGCCTCATCATACTATCGTTCGGGCTATTATAACTTAAGAGGCTCATGTAGTGAAGTATGAGGAGCTAGGACACTTTAAATCGTAAATCCAACAACTCGTCGATACGCCACCCCGAAGAGGCCTCATTATGAAACTCCCTAGTAATATAGTACTTTGATTAATACCACATATAGGTCTATATAGTTCAATCACCATCTAATTGTGTTTGTGAAATAATGATTAAATCCCATTTGATAAATAAATGTCATGTATTAAAGCTCGTATAATCGTTAAATAGTTCAATCGCCTTTGTAAAATAACATTTATAAAGTTTAAAACAAGTATAAATATTATTTAAGTGATTCCAAAATGTTTCGCAAAAATTTATAAAAAAAAACACGAACCAACATATTCACTCTTAAGAAAATTGTGTTTAGTTTACAAAAATATACATCCGTAAACATTTGACAATTGGCAGGTTTATGCTAAAATGTTCGTTTTATCCGATAAAAATTTGTAGTACTTACATTTCGACATCACATCGGAAAACCCCCCCCCCCCCCACCCCCCACCCCCCCAAGGCCCTCGAAAATGAGCTTCAGCAGCTGCTGAAGCGTGCACAGTTTTTCAGCTTATATATATAATGTTTGAAAACTTTGAAACGTCGTATCTTACTCGTTTTAACTCCGTTTTTAGTGATTCTTTCGAGTACGTCTTCGTAATTAAAAGTTTTATAATTATTTTCCAAAAATGTATCTGTTGTGAACAGTAAATTTTATAAAATTAGTTTTATAAAAGTTTAATTAACGTATAACTCGTAAACTATGTATCTTCTTCGTTATAAATCCGTTTTTGTTTCGAGTTTCTTACTTTTCGGAATCGTCATGATGTGTAGAATTTTATAAAAATATAAAATAATATGTTATTTACACGAATTTTGGACAGAAACTTGGTGTGACTTTGATAACTCCATTTTCATGTTAAAATCCTAAATGGTGATTTAACTAAAATAGAAACAACATATGCATAAAAATGAAAACTATAAGAATATAAAGGGTTCTATTAGACCTTATTGCGTCATTTTGAGCTACATCACCGTCTTCACTATCACTCCAAGCTCCTCTGATAAAGGCCTTGTTCTCCTTCGACTTTCTACACTCACTTGCAAAGTGACCTTCTATACCGCAATTGTAGCAAGCCCCCTTTGGTTTCAAGCTTTTACCACCTTTGTTTCTAAAGTTATTACCGCAGCCTTTTCCGAACCTATTGGCACCATTACCAAAACGATTGTCGCGTCCGAACTGGTTACCTTTGCAGAAGAACTTGCGAAAGTTCCTAGCTAACAAATTAAATGCCTTGGATTATTCTTCTTTATCTACGTCTTCATCACTTCCATCTTGACTATCACTATCGTCACTAGTTTTTTACCTAGTGACTTTAGCTTTAAGTGCTAATGACTTCACCTTTTCTTTGGTGATCTTAGGTCCCACGCCATCATTATCTAAGACTATTTCATACACTATAAGGTCCCTAATTAGCTCGTCAAGAGGAAGTGTAGCTAAATCTTTGGCTTCTTCAATAGCCATCACCTTGGCTCTCCATTTCAATAGTAGAGCACGAAGAAACTTTCTAACATGATTCTTTCTCGAATAGTCTGGATCTAAAGATTTAAGACTAGTCACGATAGCATTAAATCGTATGAACCCGTTATCAATAGTTTCTTCATTGAAGATTGAGAACTTCCTCATATTCTTGAGTGAGAAGGTCAATCTTGCAATTTTTAACTTATGAATTGCCTTGGTGAGTGATGATGAGTGTATGCCAAACCTCTTTGGCGGATTTACACATGAAGACTCGTGCATATTCTTTGCGGGGTAGAGCATTGTAGATGGTCATCTTAGCTTCTTCATTCTTGCCAAGTTGTTTCTTCTCATTATCCTTTAGAAGTTCATACGGCGTTTCCTTCATCAACTTCGTCTCCGAGTCTTCAACTTCGAAGTAGAAATCGTCGTTTTGTATTACTTGTCATAAGTCAATGTCTTTGGACTTGACGTAAGTCTCAAAGCGGGCTTTCCAAAAGCAAAACCCATTAGGTTCTAGCAAAGGTGGTCTTTTCATAGAACATCCCTCGACATAGTTCTCTTAATCCATGGATCTTTACTAAACTTTTTCAAAAATCAGAGTTAGGATTTCAAATTTTTTGAAAAAGAAGTTTTCAACTTAAAACGACTTCTCAGGAAGGTTTTAATGCTTGAAAACTTGAGTAAGCTGCTCTGATACCAATTGTAAAACCATAGAGGGGGGGGGAGGTGAATATGGTTTTCTTGACTTCTTTGAAGTTTATAAATCTTCAAGTCTCGAAAGATCCGAGTGGTGTAATGATCTACTTAGAAAAGAAACAATAAGTAGATGAAGATAGAGAGATATACCATGATATATACTAGTTCGGGAAGGGGGGTTTAGTCCTTTCGTACGTTTAGTTGCGAATCTACGACACCGATATTATTCCTAGTATAATCCTTATGATGGACTACAAACCGTATTACAATTTAACTTCATCGACTTTCAAAAAAGACCGACGCTCACACATAATAGTTACTACCTACGGTATTCCGCCCTCGAAATCCATCATTAAGAACCCGTGATTCGACTTAACCTAAAAGTCTAAAATCCTTCCCCTTAGAAGCTTTCCAAAACCCCAACTAGATCCTCAATGATCTAGGCTTGATCACACAGATACAAGACTTTCCTTACAACTCGATTGAATAAAAAGATAGATGGTGAACCAAGTGGTAACCTAACCTAGAGACTCGATTCTAAAGAAAGGGTATGAGAAAGAAGACCCTCGAAAAAACATAAAAGTATGGATTAGGTACTTGTGTGGCTCTCTTACGGAGATGTGTGTTCTTCAATAGATGATGGAAGAGAAGATTAAGAACACAAAGGTGTTAAACTTAGAGAATTATAAAAGAGAAAAGAGAGGAAATAATATTTTCAAGAGGTGAGGAATACAACGGCCAAGGGTACGTATTTATAAGCCAAGGAACCCAAAATGTGAAAAACATTTCGAATCTAGCGTGTTGCCTACGCGTCAGCGCGCCAATTTCCTGAATTTGTTTTTCTTCAGGATCTTGGCGTTTTAAAAACCTTCACTTGTTAAACCCTCAATTGTACTTCATGCTATGACCTTTCAATCATTCTTATACTCAAGGTTAACCAACTCAAATATCCATTTGATAAAACATTTATGAAGTATTAAAAGCCTTTTGCTTATCCGATAATGTAAATAGAGAAAAAGGATTATCGGAAAGGGGTATTTTGGGTATTCCTCAAAGTATAACTAGCTTATTTGGGATCCAAATAAAGATTTGAAATAGCTAGTTAGGGTATAAGAGAATATTCTTGTAATATTCTTTAATTGGAGAGAAAGGGGGAAATATTTAATATTTGAATTTTAGATTCATTTAGCCACATGTTGGATAAGAGAAGATGAGTTGTGAATGATTTGTCATGATATGACATGATGTGATAGAAGGGAGCCTCTTGATCTTATTTAAAATGGAGGGTGAAGATGTAAGGAAAAGAGGTAAGTAGGATAGGTGATATGGCAAGATCAAGGGTGATAAGAGGGTTGTGTTTGTTGTGTGAGTGGAAGTGAATTGGTTGTGAGAGAAGTTATGTTTGTTTGAGATGAGTATTCAATCCAATGGTTGAGAAGAGAATGAGAGAGTTTGGATTGATGAGCTGGCTTGATCAAGGG
>BQNB010080979.1:0-29760 GCA_026074375.1 Tanacetum coccineum
ATACACCACATTCTAAACCGACGAATTGGATTTCATCCTTAGTCGCATTAAGAACAACTCACTGATCAACGTAGTCGCAATTTAAGATCTTGACATACCATTAGGGCTTAGAAGACTACGAATGGAATAATAGGATTCATAAGAGAGTGATAACTCTAGGTTGAGTTCCTAATGTCAACCGTAGTATCAGTACCCGCCCTTGTGTTGGTGTTCCGGATATGATAATCGAAATCTTTTTGCCAAAATCTTTTGGCAATCGAAACGTTTCCTTACAAACTTTATAAAGTACAAACATTTTGAGGTTTTCTACGGTTGATGATTTTTAATATAAATCATTTTGAACACATGTTCGAACGTCAATTTTCTTTAAAGATAAGGTCCAGATCATATACGAAAATCGCGCAGGCGATACCAAAACTTTTACAAACTTCTTTTCGAATGACTATAGTTTACAAGGATTTCGAACGCTCCAAATCATTAACACCGGATTTTGCCCTTAGAAACTTTGAGTTATAGACTGACATCAACAACTACACTTCCTAAGCCATAGATACCCATTCGAATGTTTTGAGCAAACCTAGAATTGAGCAGACTTTTCAAAAGCATTAGGTTGTAATAACAACTCGATACTTAGTTTAATTCCATGAAAATTCTTGTTTGATTGAGTTGCGAAGTTGAATTAGATTCCAAGTTGTTACTTAGCTTAAGGCTTATGATAATTTTGCCCAAGGACGGACTAGCAGTTTCGTTGGCAAAGCAGTTCACCTTGACCTACGAACACCCACTAAATTTTGTGATTGACACCTGATGAACCCTGAGTGAAACTTAACCGATGATTAACTAGTTATCACCCCATAGGAAGTCAGTTTGATGATTGATTTCATATGGGGGGGGACGAAGGAAGCTCTTGTTAGGAAAGTTAAGCAACTTAGACGATGTCACACCCCCAAATTTCACTGCAGCGGAAGACTGGATTTGGGTTTGTGACTTCATGGCGTGAAGAGGACTTGATACGAGAGATAGACCTCTACATGCCAATATACCAATGCAGACTCCATATGTACCGTAATATAGAACACCTGAGAAAAACATTGCTAAAAGTGTCAACATAAAGTTGGTGAGTTCATAGGTTTTGTTATTTGGTAACAGTGATGAACCACAAGATTTATAACCATAGCATGAAATATAGTAATCCTATATATCACAATGAAAAGTATTTACTATTGTCTAAGCTCATGACACCGAAGCGTTAACATGATTTATCATAGATAAGCCCGTGCAGATGTTCAACCCACAACATCCATAACTGACTCAAATGAAACTGTGTTTGCTTGACTAATGTCAGTCCAAGACAAACAGGGATGTCAATCCCGATAGATCTATCCATAACATTCGCGCTCGCTTAACCAGTCTAATTGGTCAAGCAATTGACGGTTCATGATAAATTGGGCAACATAGCAAGTTGGGTTGAATAGGGACTTAGACCCAATAGTAAATCAGTGAATGTACTTGTGTTCAACTGTTAAAAATAAGCAATGTTCTCACCCCAAAAGATGATTTAAAACAGTAAAGTAGGGGGCTATGAATAAAACTCACTTTGACGGTTAGTCGCATGGAACGGATATGGTTCAATGCACGTAATAGGAATAGTCAAACACCTAAGTAATTATGACAGAGTCTGAGTTTACATTCTAAAAATACTTAATGTATGAAGTGGTTTATGCAAATGGGTCGTCAAGGACACTTGTCGTTTATCGTTTTACATTTTCAAAATGTTGATTAAACCGTTGGCTCTAGGGAAAGATACACGACTCTACACTTATACATAACTTGCTACAATCATGCGATTTACATCTTAGGAAAAACAAAATACAAGTATTAGTTGTAAGTCACTAAGTCTATACATGACCTTATCACGTCTATTTATTGTCGTCAACAAATTCGTAGAGTTATACATCTCAGTCCGTTCGACTCGTTTAAATAATTTATAAAAACTATTTATTTACCGCTAATACCCTTAAGTTTCCATATTATCACATGTACTCCCCTACTTCTTTAAAGTAGTATTTACCGAATATTTAACATTTTCATTTTCCACGCTTTTACTCCTATAACTCTTATGTTTTAACCCGAATAAACTTTTAAATATTTTTAGCATCAAAGAACTTATATTAACCGCGTTAAGTTCATTTATAGTGTATAAATTAATTTTGTCGTTATTATTTTTAATTCACCGAAAATCGTTGTTTTTATAGTTTTCTATCTTTTGATTAAATCCCGTTTCATTAGCGAGTTTACCCATTTCGTTTGAGTCTTGACACGGGACGACCCACAGACTCGAAACACGCATGTGTCTATACTTCCTCACGTCTACTATTTGCAAACTAAATTTACATGCGGGTTTCCTTTTAAAATAACACATGTATCATTTCTTTATAAAATAACCCCACATGGCTACTTACCCCTTTCCTTTTTCTGATTTATGTCGAGCCCAACAGTGGGTTTTACCACCACTGTTGTGGTGTCTTTTCTGCTCCTATACCACACTCGAGCTCCCTTAAATAAATTTATGTCTAGTTTTTCATTCTTCTTCACATTTCACAATCCCAGCGCGCCTCTCCAAGTTACGCATGTATATATAACTTTCCATTAAACCTGCATGGTTCTACTCCTATAAGGTTAGTCACGGGATAGAATAAGGTCGAAACTGAGGTTATGACGCACCATCAGTGAGCAAATGGCTCGCCATGGCTCGTCTTGTGTTGCTTGATCAGGCTCGATTGCGTCAGAGGTCACTACCAAAAGTTTTACACCATCACGTTGTAATACTAATTTGGTGAGCCCAACTACGTACGAGTTTAAACAGGGCCGTCTCTAAAATACTGAATTTTTTTAGGGCCCTGTGCGAAATTACATAATGAAATCTTTCGAGAAGAAATTTTATATATAAAATGTCATTTATAATGCAAATTAGTTATCTAAATGTTTAACATATTGTTAAGTAGACAAATTTTGGGGCCCCTAAAATTTTTGAGGCCCTGTGCGGTCGCCCACCCCGCACACCCTCAAAGCCGGCCCTGAGTTTAAAGTTATTACAAGTTCCTCTGGTTCATTATTAGTTACTCACGCATGATATGATGTCTATATCCGTTACTTGTACGACGTTATTTTATGCATGCCTCGACCAAGACTTTTGCATGCATACGTATATTAGTCACGCTTGGGTTACCAGTCGTGTATCAACCACTCACCTTGTCGGTTAGTCGCCTGGAACTGATAATGGTTCAATGCACGTCAAAAGTGACTCAGTCAAACACCGAGGTCCGAGCTTGTTAGTCGATGAGGAGGGATGATGATGATACGAGCTCGAACCACTCTTGGTTTCCACCCCTTGTAACCCGACGTCCGCTTAGCTCTCGCACCCCAACGATAGTTCTCACTCGAATCGTATTGTTTAACTCTTGTTTTCAATATTTAGTGGTGCTTAAAAAGAGTGCATGCAACGTTCCTCATTTATACACAACGTTTTCACTAGGTTACTGAAACTTTTCATTTGCATGAGATATGATATTATTGATATATACTATTAGGGAATCTAGTCATGATTATGTTTTGTAAAACTATTGGTGTCATTGTCCTCATGACACTATTAAGAATGCCTGCTATCTTTGACTTCATTTGGTAATTTGGATCAGGTATTGGCATGTGAATGAGAGAAAGGTACCAAGTGATGAGACGTACCCATTTCTTGTGGGGTTTGAAAAGAAATGAGAAAAACTAGTAGGGTAGTGTATGTAAGTGTGAATGATGATGGTGTTTTTAACATTATCAGTTATTTGTTTTTATATGTATGTAGATATATATTTCCTTTGAATTCGATTAAAGGTTGTCATGGTTATTAAATTGAATGTAGGTGGTTTTATAAAGTGATACAAGTAAATGGCCTTGTTTCACAATTGTGTAATAAGTATGGTTTTTATCGTTACACGTTCTAAAATATCCTTTTAGACACAAGAGTAATAATGGTGATATTCGCGTGCTAATTAGACTTTTCATGACAGGGAGTAATGCATGACGATCATAGAATGACTTCTTGTTGAGATTAACGGTAAAATTTTCAAATTTCGCGATACATACTTTTTCTTAATGAAAAGAGAAATCTGAATCTGTCGGGGTGCCACAGTCTCCCCAGGTTAGAAGATTTCGTCCTGAAATCAAGACGTTGTAGGAGATCGTGGATTTGCGAACGAGTGAGGGTATTTGTTCTTGGATTGGTCCTCACGTATCCCTAAATGAATGTCTCGTCATTGGGACGAGCCGATACGACAGAACGTTGGGAATATATCCGTTGAGGTAATAGCAAAATCCTAAATCATTTCCCCTTCCCCTTTTGTCTTATAAATGCCACCTCATTTCTCTCAAATTTTTCAAACTTAGATCCTACTACAAAAATACTTCAAATGGCCTGTTCGCTTCCTCATACTGATTCCGAAGTCGAAGCCTTGGTGCAAAAATTAATTAACGAAGATAAGGGTCGTCAGAATGCGCTTTTGGAATTAGCCTTTCGGTTTGAAGATTCATGCGCTGTCAGAGACGATCTTAGAAAAGCCTATGAGAAATGCAATGACATTTCTCAAGAGAGTCGTGCCTTGATTTGCACTCTCTTAAAAGAAGAATACCGATATTGGATCGCAAGCTGCTCTTTCTATGTACGGAAAGGCGGCTCGCTAGCCTAGAGAAAACAACAATGGGTGCTCTAAAGTCAGCTTGTTCCAGGGAAAAAAAATACTCCGGCCGTACACATGGAGGTATAGGTTGCTCGTCATCACAGGCTAATTGCCCCCTTACCGAGAAAGAGTTACATCAACTCCGTAGGGATGAAGAAGCTCTAAAAGAAATGTTGGAAGAAGAGGCCATGAACAAGAAGGCGCAAGAGGAGAAAGTTAGGCAAGAACAAGCCGAAAGTGATGCATTCTTTTTAGAATTTGGGGTAGTGAGATACGACTCAGAATATGGGTCATCGGATTAATGGTCTAAGGATTTGCTGTAACCGTGTTGTTGTACTGCTTTGAATAAAACATTGTTGCCTTAAACTATGTACTTGTATTTCCACTTTTACAAACCTACGGTTATTATGTTAGTAATCTAGTAAGTTCTAATGAATGCATTTGATCTCTGTAAAAATTTGTTTCGTGACTGTTGTCTTGCCATAATACATCTTGAATGGAACCATTGAGTGATTATGACTACTGTCTCCACACAGTATTTTAAAGTGTTTGCGTGATAATTCTGAACTGAATAATTGAGTGAACATGATTACTGTCCCTCTACGGTATCATAAAGTGGTTTAGGGATAGTGTTATTAATTTGTAAACTCCTCCCCAAAGTAATTATTTTATGAGATTAAATACTCTTTTGGCGATTGATTTTTCTTTTAGTGGTTTAAAATAAGAATTAAATTTTCATAGGTGTCGCTGTCTTCTTAAATCGAAACATTTGTCTTGATTTCAATGTATTTACTAGATGGCTTGGCGTTTAGAAAGGACAAAGGTGGCAAGTGGGGCTCCAACGACTAGAATGTGGCGTAGCCGTTACTTCCCTTATATGTATATATACACTTTGCCCATTTCTTGCATTTGTCATGACGCAAAATAAGTAACTTACTTAATATTTTCTCGCTCACATTAAATTAAAAATGTCGTACTTCATTGCCCTGATTGCGGTTGTGTTTGTTGTGGTGGTTGGTTGTTATTTAACGAGTGTTCCCCAATAAGAAGATTACCAATACCTTGTTGTGATACTAGGGCTCATTGTGCCACTCATCATTGTGTAGATTGGGTGGAAGTTTTCTGGAAGAAGTTGCTTCGTCCGTTGGTGTGGGTGTATTGTCGTTTTGTTCTTGGGCAATTTTAATAAATCTTACGCTGGTCCTCGGAACGACTATCAAATGTTTTACCTTTATACTTGCTTCGTTGATGTATGTGAAATTCTCATGATGTATTCTTGATGAATCGTAGACATTCATAGTTTCCTTAAGTGTTGTCTTTAATGTGATAAATGAGTAAAATGTGTACGCGTTCAAACTTTTGTTATTACATCGAGTACTATTAGGCATATCTCTGTCGACCTAACTTATACATAGTTGATCAGGCTATGTATACCTCAGGTTTACATTGGCATCCCCTTTTCCTTTAGTTATTTGTTTATGATTGTAACCGTAGTTGGTACAGAGACTCGTAGTGTGTACAAATTGTCGTATCCCCCAAGTATCCAATGATTGGTGTTATGTTATATGTCAATTGGTTTATTATTCCCTTGTTACATTCTACCACACCTATGGTCCTCTGAAAGTTTATGTTCACTTTATGTGTTTATTTTACTAAGTGCATAGCGCTTCATATAAGTTATTTTGAATAATCACTTTTGGTGAAAGTTTAGGGTTTGATTGCAATCACTCTTTTAGACATAAACTGTCCATCATAAATGTATTAAATTAGTATATTCACCACGGCCGCCCCTTTTCTTATCTCTCTTAAATTTCACTTTACTTATCTCCTATCCCGAGTTATCGTCACTGCACCATATTAAGTTTTTTTTTCCTTCTCCCTTGAAACTGTCTGTTACCAATCCCCATAGAGTTTCCAATCGAGATTTTTACTCCCGTCATGATCATAATCATCGCATCGCTCATTTTGCTGATCTACCCGATGTGTTTCTTTTTACGCGATGATGTAACTGTCGTTTTAGCATTTTACATCTTTGTTGTATTTCCTATATTTTGTATTTTGTTGTATTATGAACGAAATTACTATGGATCTGATTGAATAGGGCTTCGCGTTACGTATTTTATGGTTTAATCTTTCTCGTTATAACCATATGTTGCTATGTTCCCTACCTTGCATCTGGGTATGATTCAAAGTCATTACCTGGAGATGTATTTAGTATTTTATTGAGTAGGCGTTTATTGATTTGTAAATGAGAAGGATATTTTGGACCGACAAAATGTCGAATAGTGGAAGAAAGGAATTGATTTTTGTAGGGATTACTGTTTCTTGTCTGAAGTGCTGTGTGTGCCCCTTTTTGAAACGATCCTTAAGTTTCATAGGGTTTAATGAAAACAGCTTCCCTATTTCCGTTTTCCAGGTACATGATTGTATTATTTGTTGAGCTATCAATTGTCTTTGCACTGTGCGGATTTCGATGTTTGATTTCTTGGACGTATTACGATGCTTGTCATTGATTTTTCTCAAATTATTCAAACTCATGGTTCCTCTATACTGGGTAAATGTACTCAGAAACTTTTTAGGGCAGAATTATTATTTCCTTTATTATTTCATGAAAGCAAAGTACAAGTCTTTATTAGTTTCTCTGCCTAGATGTTTCCTTGCAAGTTAGGATACATTGTTACAGCGAGTCTGGCTGTCTTGCTTATAGTTTAAGGTGGGATAGAATTTTCTAAATTTGCTCATGATCTTCAATACGCCTGCTCTCGGTATCTGCTGCCCTTATCTGCAATATTGTGATCTCGCTCATGGCAGCTGCGAGGGAATCCTGCAATTCGGAGATCAGGAGCTCTTTGTCTTTGGTGTCTACATGAAGAGTGTCAATCTCTACTTCTAGGTCCTCTAGTCTGGCCGTCACATCTTCTGGGTTGAGTTCTAATGTCTCGGATGCTGGTTTACCGTCAGAGAAGGTAATGGCATCTGGGAAGAATGGCGATGATGGTGATCTGCTTCTCTTTCGATATGGCCCAGGCACTTGTAATATTAGTGCAGGAGCACTGGGTTTATTCATTTCTTGGGAGTATTCACGCCCTGTAGCAGGGGTCAAGGTTAGCCCTAGCTCAGGTAATTGGGTCGCCTGAGAGGTTGGCGAGTTAATTCCTCTTGGAATGGAATGTCCCGTGGTGGCTTCCTGTTCCGGGAAGTTGTCTGGTACGTTGCTGGAAAGTGATTGAGACATTTCTCGAATGCACCCTGCATATGACAAAATGGGGTTTCTTCTTCTTACATTCTATATCCGGATAAAGATTAACTTATGAGTGTTATCTATTTTGAGATAAGGTGTATTGCATGTTCATACTATGTCTCGAGGATATATAAAGGAGTGTTGGATTTCAGTATGGCTATGTTTCTTGTAATTATTAGTGGTATCCTTATGTTAAGACCCAAACTGGTGACCGGATAGTGTAGTAGGATTCTGGACCATGGATGCATATTTGTGGAGTTCATTTTATTCTTGACTCAGGGCTGGTGTAAACCTTTATGTCTTAAGTTTCTTTCCGTAGTTTGTGACTATCGTATCTTACCTTTACCAGGCGTGTCTTTATCGTCTTCTTATTATGAGTTTGTTGTTCATGTTTCCCGATAAAGTGACATTCGTCAATTATTGGTGCGTTCAAACAGCATGTGCTTTTTGGTAGGTTTTTTTATACTTTGAAACACCTTTAAAGGTATACCGACATAGTGGATAGTAGTATAGGTATTTTACAACAGTTGTTATAAAGATTCCTTGTGTAGGGAGGTAACAAGTGGGTGATTAGCAAGGTACCCGAGGTGTTTATGTATGTAACTATCATAAAACGAGATGATAAGAACGTAATTACTGATAATATCCATAATAGTATGTAAGTGACCCTTTGTAGTGTGATGTTGGTTATAGGGTTAATTATTTGATGAGAGTCATGGTAGTTTCCTTGCACTAGGATGATACAAATGCGTAACCCACATGATATGTTATCCCAAGATGGTGAATGATAATGTGTAGTCTAGTGAAACATGTTTTCCATGACCGACAAGCGGTACTTTCGTTATTTAACAATATAGTGTCAAGCAGTTGTTAAATTAGGAAGTAGATAGTAATAGATAGTGTGTATGCTATTATGATATGTCCTTAAGAGCCAGTTATAGTCTAGAGTTACTAATGCAACCTAGTTCTCTATAACCATGTCCTCTGATACCAATCTGTCACACCCCCAAATTCACTACAGCGGAAGACTAGATTTGGGATGGTGACTTCATGGCGTGAAGAGGACTTGATTACCCGAGACAGATCTCTACATGCCAATATACCAATGCAGACTCCCTATATATTCCGTAAGATAGAACACCTAAGAAAAACATTGCTAAAGTGTCAACATAAAGTTGGTGAGTTTATAGGTTTTGATGTTTGATAGTAGTGATGAACCACAAGATTTATAACCATAGCATGAAATATAGTAATCCTATATATCACAAATGAAAAGTATTTACTATTATCTAAGCTCATGACACCGAAGCGTTAACATGTATCATCATAGATAAGCCCATGCAGATGTTCAACCCGCGACATCCGTAACTGACTCAAATGAAACTATGTTTGCTTGACTAATGTTAGTTCAAGACAAACATGAATGTCAATCCTGATAGATCTATCCATAACATTCGCGCTTACAAGAATTAACTGTTCATGATAAATTAGGCAATATAGTAAGTTGGGTTGAGTAGGGACTTAGACCCAATATTAAATCAGTAAATATACTTGTGTTCAACTGAAAAAATAAGCAATGTTCTCACCCCAAAAGATGATTTAAAACAGTAGGGGCTATGAAAACTCACCTTGTCAGCTAACCGTCTTGAATCGATAATAAATCAGTGAACGCCAAATGGTAACTTGGTCAAATACCTAAGTAATTATGATAGCATCTGAGTTTGAATTACAAAAGACTCACTGTACGAATCATTCAATTTAATTGCCCAATAATAAATTATTGCTTTATATCCTCATATCTTTGAGTAGACCGTTGGCTCTATGGATGATACACGATACTACATATACCTAATCTTGATGTATTATGTGCTTAAAATCGCATGGTCACATTGTTAAATAATACAATTTATGTTTTATTAATATGAGACTATTATTTACCCAACTATTAAGCTACATTATATACTTCCTCTCCGCTATTTACCTTCTCTAGGTCGTCCACTCTAAGCCTTGTCTAAATGTCATTTATATATATTGCAGTCCATGCCGAGGACGTCTATAATTTGGTAAAAAAAATCATTTTCTTGTATTACTGTTATTATGTTTCATGGTAAATAATATGGCTTTTAAAATCATATTTTAAAACTCAAATAAGTTTTGCAAGACATTGTTAGTGATTAACTAAATATATATGAGCTGATAAATCATTTTACTTGTTTAAAAGTTTGGCTCCATTGTTAAAAAATTCCAAAACATCGAAAAAGTTTCGTTTCTAACTTGTACGCGTAACAGGCTGCCAACGCAATTGGAGCTCGAACCAGAGTTCGATGGCTACGAATGTACTTTATATTATCAGGTCGAATTTATAATTGAATGGTTGTATGGTTATGTCTATGTCAACGTTTTATAACAAAAAGAAATGTAATGCACTTCTTTTATATTTTACAAAATTCATCACGTGACTACATATAACAATTCATGTCTATCCTCTCTTCTTTTTCTTTTTGCTGCCCACCTGACGCAACAACAGTGAGTTTTCACACTCACTGTTTTTGTTTTCATTTCTTTCGTAGCAAACCCACATGTATATATACTAATTTTCTATCTATTTTGCATGTTTACAACTTGTTTAGTTAGCAACGAGGAGACTCCATTTCTAGACACAAGGACGATCTTCTCGCCCTTCGTAGTACGCACAACTGCAACGGCAATAGTAACTTGTCATGGCTCACGCGATTTGGCACAAGTTGGCGTCGAGTACGGCCGCACCATAAAAGGGTGCGTCCGTCGTTTGAGCTCGACAGCACCAAGTGGTGCGTTGGTGGGTCGGACGTATTAGCACCAAAAAGGGTGCGTTGAAGATAATAAAGGCAGCAGCCGTTTGGTACGAAACCACCAGCCTTCGCCACCACCACCTTGCGGCAGCAACAGTGGCAGCAAGCCAACTGTCTCGCACGCATGAGTGGCTCGAAAAGGTTCGGGGTGGGTTGCTATCCGTGGAGCAGCCACCTTGCCTGCTGTGGTGCAGCTAATGACGAGGCACTTTGAGGTAGTGGCCCTCGTCAGCGTGTGTTGGTGGTCTGGTAGGGCTTGGTTTGGTCACAATGCACAATCATTTAACCACGTATGCCTTAGTCTTACTCGTCCCTAGTGCCAACGTTTCATACGAGAATAAGTGTCGAGTAAATTTTTGTAGTCCAAGTTTTGTATAGCTTTTAAATTTTGATATACTTGATATAGTTCATGTAGTCGAAATGTTTATGTATCATGTTTTATGTGTAGCTTGACAAAAGTTTGATATATATGTATGCTCACAAGGACCATGCATGGGTCGTATCATGCATGTCATGTGTTACTACACATGGAAAGTTATATATATGATAAATATGTTGTGCTTTGGGGGGGGGGGGTGGGGGGGGGGGGGGGGGGGGGGGGGGGGGCTACAAGAATGACTTACGGAGGTCCAAGCTTTGCTAGTCAATGCGGAAAGACGGCGGTAGCACGGAAGCTCGAACCAACCCTTGGTTAATATTACCCTTTAAGCCCGGCGCCCACTTAGTTCTTGCACTCAATGAAACTTGAACTTGAACCGTATAATTTACTTATTGTTTTTTCTGATTTGTGATACATTTGTTCATGCATGGTTCTTGATTTATACTCGAAGTCTTTGGTTGGTTACTGAAGGGTTGCATGTGGAATGACTCTATACTACTATTGAACCATAGTGTAACTTTCTAATACTTATTATCATCATTACCCTTTTTCTAATACTATTAAGGAATCTCTATTCTTTTTGTTTCTTTCATTTGGAATTTACATCCAGGTTATAAGGAGCGTATCATGTGATGGAGATTTTAAAATAAGAAAATGGGTAGGGTAGTGTGTAAGGCTTTGTGATGATGGATGTTTCATTATTATTTTATATGGGTTTATATACATTCATATGTATATAATGTATAATTTATTTTATCTTTGTTGAATTCAATTAGAGTTGTTATGGTATTAATTTGTATGTAGGTGGTCTTATAAAGTGCTACAAGTAAATGGCCTAGTTTCACAAATGTGAAATAAGTATGGTTTTTATCGTTACGCGTTCTAAAATATCCTTTTAGACACAGAGTAATAATGGTGATATTCGCGTGCAATTTAAACTTTCCATGACAAAAGTAATGCATTGACGATCACAAAATGACCTCTCGTTGAAATTAACGGTAAACTTGCAAACTTGCAGTACATGACTTTACTTACACAATGAGGAGAATTAATTTTTCTTCGGGGGCTCATTTTGGGAACTTTCGTTGGTTACAAACTCTGATGAAATAAATGAATGATAACTTAATTTTCAAAAACGACTCTTTTTGATTTGTTTTCTATGATTATGACTATTGTACCTTGAAGTAATACCCCAGATTAGCTTACGCTGCTATATGTAACAATGGGGGTGTTACAGATGTGGTATCATGAGCACGTTATAGAGAACGGTTGAAACTTAACTATAACTATTTTTCTTTTTCCATCAAGAAAGTCCTTTGTGCCGCTATATCTTTTGAAATGGTATGTAAAGATACATAACTATTATATTACTAAATAAATAACTTATGTTATTTACGCTGGATTGGTTAAACAGACTATGTCTTTCCCAACCTCCTACTTCCAATGTGGAGGATTGCCTTTTCCTTAAACTTCAAACTATTTCTCTGGGCATCTCCGGATTATAATCCCGACTTTCACCGGGAAAACTTACTCTACCTATTCCAATATCATTTGGGAATAGTCCCTCTAACTTCACCAACTCTTTGTTATTTCTTGATGATCCCTCATGGAATGTTTTGCATAGCCTTTTATACTGGGAAAATCACCTATCCTGCCTCCAACGATCATACCTCATTTTTAATACCTAATCTCAGATTTCTTTCTTCGGAAAAATTTTTGTCACTAAAGAAACAAGGCCGATCATCATTCTCTACTCTTAGTACCTCAAGCCTTTGAGATAGGTGAAAGCTCTCGAAAGAAAAGTATAGTGCGTCTCATCAGGAACAAATAAGAATTTATGAATTACTTTGGAGAACTCTATACTCGATGTATTGTGCTATAGAAGATATGGTCGAAGGTCTCGGAAAAGGACGAGTAATCATCCAACAAGATTTCGATATTTTGGAAGCTAAACTTCAACAAGCTCGTGCCCAAATTACCAAACTCCAGAGGAAACAAATGGGAACTAACCATAAGATTTCTCTAGCCCACTTCAGGATCACTGAACTAGGAGACATTATCAACGACATGCATATTCGTCAACTAAGCGGATATAGAAAATCTCCAAAGACTCCTCAACAAACTCATGAACGTATGGAATAATCATCAACTCCTAGTTAGATTCGTATTAGCTTTATAACTCGCCACGGGATGTGTGGTATAAATAAAAACACTTGTTAAATCTTGACATTGTATAGTACTAAGGCAAGTTGTTCTTAATACAAAGGCAATCTCGTTATATACTTTGTTGTTTCACCAATCTATTCATTTCATCTCATCATCATTCATCCTTCATGCATCATTATTCACCATAATCATACCGCAACCTCTAGAAAATAATGCTAACAAATAATGACTTTGTAGTATTTATGGTTCAATATTGCTATTGCTAAAATGCTTAATGTTTAAAAATAAATCTAAATATTTCAATTTTAAGCCATTTTCTCTTAGCATAACATTGTAAAACTTGTATTAATATTACGTGTTAACTTTTGTTGATAGAATGCCTCCCAAAAGGACGTCAACATCTGAAGCACCGGCCATGACTCAAACTGCCATTAGAAAACTAGTTGCTGACAGTGTCACTGCGGCTCTAGAAGCACAAGCTGCAACAATGGCAAATGCTAGTAATCCCAACAGGAACACCGGTCCTACTTGAACTCCTGTATTAAAAACTGGAAACTATAAAGAGTTCATCAGCTGTCAACCTTTCTACTTTAATGGTACGGAAGGAGCAGTGGGCTTATCGTGGTTTGAACGAACGAACCAGTAATCTCTCGTTGCAGATGTGCTGAAGAAACAAAGTAACATTTGCTAACTGTTTTTACTCTAACTGATGATGCCTTTTGTCCTGGTGTAGAATGCATATGCCAGCCTATGGGAGTAGAGCAGCTATTAAATCAACATGGACTGAGTTAAAAAAGGCTTCTGACTGAACAAGTATTGTCCCGGACTAAAATCAGAAAAATGGAAGAAGAACTTTACAATCTGACTGTAAAGGGAAATGATCTTAAACCTTATGTTAGAAGATTCCAAGAATTAACAATCCTATGCCCGAACATGGTGCCAAACACCGAGAAACTCTTAGAAGCTTTCATCGGGGGACTACCTCGAAGCATTGAAGGAAATGTTACTGCCTCTAAACCTCAAACTTTGGAGGAAGCCATTAACATAGCCCAAAGGCTAATGGATCAAGTAACCAAGCATACTCCAGTGCAAGTATCAAGTGACAACAAACGAAAGTTTAACGACAGAAGAACTTTCAACAACAACTACCACAGCAACAACATCTACCTAACACCAACATCGCTACAACATCACCAATTACAACAAACGAGGCAATAAGCTATTAGAGTTTATGTGTTACTCCATCTGGAAACAATAGGTATGCCAGAGACCTCCCATTATGTAAGAAAAGAGATGCAATCTCCATCACACCGAACCTTGTACTGGTAAGTGTAATATTTGCAACAAGGTGGGCCATTTGACCAAGAACTGCCAAAACAAGAAGCCATCTACTAGAAGTAATCAACTACCAGTGACAGTTATTTGTCATGCCTATGGAGAAAAAGGGCATTATACAAATCAGTGCCGAAAGACCAACATCAAATGCCGAGGAGAGAGCTACATGCTAAGAGTTATGAATGTCATTGATAAGTGCTTAATTACACATATCTTTTACCTCTAAAAACGAGCTTAAATGACCAAAAACAGACAAAAACTGCCAAATATATGTTTGTTTTGCATTTGTATTGTGCAGGAAGTGGATATCATCCAAAAGACAGAAAACCAAGCCAAAATGACAAAACTGAGCATGGAATGGAAAAGACTGTGCAAAATCAAGGCCAAAGTCCAAAAATACCAAAGTCAGAGTCAATACTGAAGAATCAGCAGTCAAACCGGAGCCGGAACTGAAGAATACTATTGAATGTAATCTTAACCCATCTGATGGGCCGGGAAAGCCCAATAGTATAATTATGAAGACTGTGAAGACTTTGAAGGCCCAATCCTAGCCCAGTTACAGTCAATCTCAGCCATTGTACACACAAAACCCACTTCATAACCTTATTGGGCTTGAAAAAAGCCAATAACCAAACTGTACCTTATTGGGCCCAGGACACACTCAGTTGGGCCACCCCCTAATACAAGCCCAAAGCCCAGCACAAACCCAAGCCCAACAAAAGCCACAATTCTTTTTTATAAAAATTTAGGGGCTAAATTGCCAATTTTATAGTTGTTTTATTAAAAGAAAAATGGTGAAATAAAAGAGAGGGACTAAAACTGCCAAATGGCAATTCTTTTATTATGTTTAAACACAAGGGCTGGTTTTGCAATTTACCAAAACCCTTTTAGTTATAAAACGCAGGGACCATTATTGCCATTTCCAAAACCTTTTATATCTTTGTTTTAATAAAAGCCAAGGGCCAAAAGTGCCACTTTCCAAACTAGTTTATAACTGTTTTTTTTCGGCTTATAATGGAATGAAAATAGAAAGAAAGATGGAGGGCTAGTATTGCATCTTTTTCATTCTTCTCTTTTAAATCCTGCAACCATAACTGTACTCAACCCCTTCCCGCCATACCATACCACCTCCCTTTCCCACGGTTTCACTCCCAAACCACTTCCCTAGTACACTCACAGCTAACCCCCTACCCGTTCCCACCTCCCCATAACCCTTATAACCTCCACCCTGGCATCTTACACAACCCGAGACCCCATCTATGGACTAAGATGAGTTATGAGGTTAGGCACATTGCAATCCAGGGCTGAGAAGTGTGTGAAAGACTTTCTACACACACAACTAACACATTGAGAAGACAATGATAGGGCTTGAGCCTCTATAAAAGAGATGGAACAGCCGACAAGCCATCCCTGTTTTTTCTCTTTTTCTTAGTGTAAAAATTTAGTTAGTTTTCTTAAATAAGTATTTGTACTCAGTTTATTTTAAGTTTTTCGTTGTATTATTTCCAGTTTTAATAAAAGATAAGAGTTTTTTTTTGTGTTATTACATTTATCAAAATTTAAAGTGTAAGTTAAGCCACCAATTCTGTTTAAACTTGCATAACCATGTGTAAAAGTTGTTAAGTTCAACTTAATAACACTTGTCTTACCCCTTTACTTCATTGAAAAAGGGCTAAAAACCCGAATTATTAAATTAAGGGGGTGTTTGGTTTAGTCTTAAAATGGGTCATATGGAGTATGGTTGTGGGTCAAGCTCACTCAGCCAATCTTGGCTGAGTGTGTGGGCTCATTAGGTCCATTTTAACTATAATTTTTAGTGTAAAAATAAGTTGTTAAGTCTCTTTGTATCTGTCAAAATTTAAATAAGCCAAAGTGACTTAAGGGCCTTAGCTGTTGAAAACAGATTAAGCACCTCATTTCTGTGTTGTTGGAGTTGCAAAAGCCAAAAATAAAGCCCCTTGTTTGCTGTCCTTTTACTTTTGACAATATAAGTCAAAGTTTGGCTTTGCATTTTTTTAAAAGAACCCTCAATTTTAAGCTACAATATCAGCAGCTTATATTGTTTTCTAGACCCTCATTTTTTGGAAATAAGCAAAGAAGCCATTAATATAAATCTGTTTGTGGTTGGATTTGGCTAAAAAGCTCTTAAGAGCTTATTTTCATAAGCCCAAATAAGCCACCTCAGTGCTGAATCTCCTCCCCTGGTGCTGAGCACCTAGATTCAGCACTCTTTATCTTGACTTTAATTTGTATTATAGCACTATAGTTATTTTAGCTTTTTCTATGCAGCTTATTACTAGTTCTTTAAGCTCCAAAGTCTTATAGCTTATCTCCTTTCTAGGTTAGCTTAAATTAGGCTTAAAGCCCCTTTTTTATGTTTATATAATAAAATGTTTAGATGCTTATCACTTTTCCAGCTTATTTTTAGGGCTTATTTCTAAAACCTTTGCTTATTAGGACTCCCTCTCCTTATTACACTGTTCCCCTATTAGTTGTAGGCTTTTTGTTAGCTAAATCGCAATAGAAAGAAAATTAAGCTCATAAGCTTAATAAGCTTCTGCAGCCCCAAAAAGCTCACTTTTCTAGCTTATTAAGTTAGATTCAGCACTTGATCCCTTTGTAGAAAATGATATAGCTCAAAGCCCCTTACCAACTTTGCTTTTATAGCTTTTGCTTATAAGCTGTTGTGACATGCTTTGTAATCGGGGGGTCCACTTCAGGGTGCCTGTTTTGTTGTAATTTTGGATTTTATTAGTTTATAATTGTTAATCCCCCTTGTTAGTTTTGTTGTTTCCCCGTTAGTCCTTATGTCACTTTCTCTGTAGTCCCTATGATTAACTGCAGTTGTTTGTTTTTAATTTAACTAATTAAAATAGGTTTAAAATTAATTAGTTTAATTACTTTTTATTTAAACAGTATAGTTTTGGGCATTTTTATATTTTTAGAAATTGTTAACGTTTTCTTTATTTTAAAATTTTATTTTTTCAGAATTTTATATTTGATTTTTGTCTTTTTCTATTTTCTTTAGTTTTAGTTTTTAATTAGTTATTAATCTCTTAATTTAAGCCTTCACTAAATTTTCTATTTTTCCTAGAACTAAATGACAAAAGAAAATTTTTATAAAAAAGAAAATAATTTTTTTATTAATTTTCTGATTTTTTATGAATTTATAAAGATTATTATAACCTAATTATAACTAAGAAAATAGAAAAGACAAAAATAAAAGTTATATAAATTCTGATAAAAAATAAAATTAATATAAAGAAAAAGTTAACAATTCTAAAAATATAAAAATGCCCAGAAACTTACTGTTTAAATAAAAAGAATTAAACTAATTAAATTTTAAACCTAATTTATTAATTAAATTAAATAAACTAACAGCAGTTAATTATAGGGACTAACAGAGAAAGGACATAAGGACTAACGGGGAAACAACAAACTAACAAGGGGGATTAACAATTATAACTATAAAAGACAAAATTAACACAAAAAACAGGCCTGAATGGACCCGATTACAAAGCAAGTCCCACAGCTATTAGCAAAAAGCTATAATATAGCAAGTTCGGTTTAAGGGCTTGTGCTTATCATTTATCTACAAAAGGGACAAGTGCTGATCTTAACTTAATAAGATAGAAAAAGTGAGTTTTTGGTGGCTGCAGAAGCTTATTCAGCTTATGAGCTTAATTTTCTTTTTATGGGATTTATGCTAACAAAATTAGCTACACTAATGGGTAACAGTTAATAGGAGAAGGGGAGTCCTTAATAAGCTAAGGTTTCGAGAATAAGCCCTAAAAATAAGCTGGAAATGAGATAAGCTATTCTAAACAATTTTATTATAAAAACAGAACAAGGGGGACTTTAAGCCTTTAATTTTAAGCTAACTAGAAAGGGAGATAGCTATAAGACTATGGGAGGCTTAAAGAACTAGTAATAGCTGCATATAAAGCTAAAATACTAGTGCTTAATACAAATTAGCAACGCAAGATAAAGAGTGCTGAATCTAGGTGCTCAGCACCAGGGGAGAAGATTCAGCACTGAGGTGGCTTATTTGGGCTTATGAAAATAAGCTCTTAAGAGCTTTTTAGCCAAATCCAACCACAAACAGATTTATATTAATGGCTTCTTGGCTTATTTCCAAAAAATGAGGGTCTAGAAAACAATATAAGCTGCTGATATTGTAGCTTAAAATTGAGGGTTCTTTAAAAAAATGCAAAGCCAAACTTTGACTTATATTGTCAAAGTAAAAGGGACAGCAACAAGGGGCTTTATTTTGGCTTTTTGCGAACTCCAACAACACAGAAATGAGGTGCTTAAGCTGTATTTCAACAGCTTAATCCCTTAAGGTAACTTTGGCTTATTTAAATTTTGACAGATACAAAAGAGTACTTAAAAACTTATTTTTACACTAAAAATTATAGTTAAAATGGACCTAATGAGCCCACACACTAGCCAGGATTGGCTGAGTGAGCTCTGACCCACACCATACTTCCATAAGACCCATTTTAAGACTAACCAAACACCCCTTAATTATAAATTCGGTTTTTCGCCCTTTTCAATTGAAGTAAAGGTTAAGACAAGTGTTATTAAGTTGAATTAACAACTTCTTAACATGGGGTTATGCATAGTTTAGACAGAATTGGTAGTTACTTACACTTTAAATTTTGAGAAATGTAATAACAAAAAAAAAACTCTTATCTTTTATTAAAACTGGAAATAATTAAAACACAAACTTAAAATAACTGAGTACGATACTTTTTAAGAAAAACTTAACAAATTTTACACTAAAGAAAAGAAAAATAAACAGGGGTTGGCTGTTGTCGGCTTGTTTCTACTTCTCTTTTATAGAGGCTCAAAGCCTTTCTTGGTCTTCTCAATGTGTTTAGTTGTGTGTGTAGAAAGTCTTCACACACTTCTCAGCCCTTGGATTGCAATGTGCTACCTTATAACTCATCTTAGCCATAGATGGGGTCTCGGGTTGTGTAAGATTGCCAGGGTGGAGGTTATAAGGGTTATGGGGAGGTGGGAACGGGTAGGGGGTTAGCTGTGAGTGTACTAGGGAAGTGGTTTGGGAGTGAAACCGTGGGAAAGGGAGGTGGTATGGTATGGCGGGAGGGAGGGGTTGAGTAGTACAGTTAATGGTTGCAGGATTTAAAAGAGATGAATGAAAAAGATGCAATACTAGCCCTCCATCTTTCTTTCTATTTTCATTCCATTATAGCCGAAAAAAAAACAGTTTAATAGTTTGGAATAGTGGCACTTTTGGGCTTGGCTTTTATTAAAACAAAGATATAAAAGGTTTTGGAAATGGCAATAATGGTCCCTGCGTTTTATAATTAAAAGGGTTTTGGTAAATTGCAAAACCAGCCCTTGTGTTTAAACATAATAAAAGAATTGCCATTTGGCCAGCTTTTTAGTTCCCATTCTTTGAATTGCAGGATTCCCTCGCAGCTGCCGAGAGCGAGATTGCAATATTGCAGATAAGGGCAGCAGATACCGAGAGCAGGCGTGTTGAAGATCATGAGCAAATTCAGAAAATTCTAGCCCACCTAAAACTATAAGCAAGACAGTCGGACTCGCTGTAACAATGTATCCTAACTTGCAAGGAAACATCTAGGCAGAGAAACTAATAAAGACTTGTACTTTGCTTTCATGAAATAATAAAGGAAATAATAATTCTGCCCTAAAAAGTTTCTGAGTACATTTACCCAGTATAGGAGGAACCATGTGTTTGATAATTTTTAGAATCAAATGACAAGCATCGTAATGCGCCAATGAAATAACACTATCAAAATTCCGCTCAGTGCAGAACAAGTATGCTCAACAAATGAAGAATACAATCATGTACCTGGAAAACGGAAATAGGGAAGCTGTTTCCGATAAACCCTATGAAACTTGAAGGGTCATTTGAAATGGGCCACACATCGTACTTCAGACTTCTTCCACTATTCAACACTTTTCAAAAAAAAACCCCTTCTCATTTACAATCAATAAACGCTTTTCCAATGAAAATGGAAATACTAAACACATCTAAAGGCTTACCGGGTAATAACTTCGAATCATACCCAGATGCAAGGTAGGGCACATAGCAACATATGATTATGACGAGAAAGATTAAACCATAAAATACATAACGCGAAGCCCTATTCAATCAGATCCATAGTATTTTCGTTCATAATACAACAAAATACAAAATATAGGAAATACAACAAAAATGTAAAATGCTAAAACAACCGATACATCGCCGCGAGAGAAGAAGCACATCGGGTAGACAAGCAAAATGAGCGATGTGATAATGAGGATCATGACGGGAGTAAAAATCTTGATTGGAAACTCCATGGGGATTGGTAACCGACAGTTTTGAGGAAGAAGGAGAAAAACTTAATATGGTGGAATAACGATAATTCAGGAATAGAGGTAAGTAAAGTGAAAGTTGGGAGAGATAAGGAAAGGGGGCGGCGTAGTGGGCAGGAGTTGTGAGGAATATTGATTTAAAATAATTATGATGGACAAGTTATGTCTAGCAAGAGCGATTGTAACCAAACCCCAAACCTTCAACAAAAGTAATTATTCAAAATAACTTATATGCTGAGATAATGATTTTGCACGCCAACACATGAAGCGCTATGTACTTAGTAAAATAATCACATAAAGTGAACATAAACTTTCAAAGGACTACAGGTGTGGTAGAAAGTAGCAAGGGAATAATAAACCAATTGACATATAACATAACACCATCCATTGGATACTTGGGGGATATGACAATTTGTACACACTACGAGTCTCTGTACTAACTACGATTACAATCATAAACAAATAACTAAAGGAAAATGGGATGTCAATGTAAACCTGAGGTATACATAGCCTGATCAACTATGTATAAGTTAGGTCAACGGAGATATGCCCAATAGTACTCGATGTAATAACAAAATTTTGAACGCGTACACATTTTACTTATTCATCACATTAAAGACAACACTCAAGGAAACTATGAACGTCTATGATTCATCAAGAATACATCATGAGAATTCAATCATACATAAGCAAAACAAAGTTAAAGGTGAAACGTTCGATAATTCTTTCTGGAGGATTCAACATAAGGTTAATTAAAATGCCTAAGAACAAAACGATAATGCAAACCGCTAGCCTACTTGCAAAAGCTACTCTTTCCAGAAAGCTTCCACGCCAATCGCCACAATGATGAGTGGTACAATAAGCCCTAGTATTACAACGAGGTACTAGTGATCTTCTTCCTGTGGAACACTCGCTAAATAACAACCAACCACCACGATAAACACAACCGCAATCAGGGGAACGAGATACGACATTTTAATTTAAGGACGGATGAAATTTTAAGTAAGGAAATTTATTTTGCGTCTTGACAAATTCAAGAAATTGGCAAAGTGTATATATACATATAAGGGAGGTAACGGCTCGCCACATTCTAGCCGTTGGAGCCCCACTTGCCACCTTCGTCCTTTTCTTATCCCATGCCATGAGTAAATCATTTGAATTTAGGACAAAGATTTCGACTTAAAAGGACTGCGACACCCTATGAAAATTTAAATCTCATTTCGAACCCTAAAGGTAAAAATCAATCACCGAAAGAGTTTCAGATTGTTAAAATACTTACTTTGGGGAAAATTTTACAAATTAATAACATTATCCCTAAATCACATTATTATACTGTAGAGGGACAACAATCATGTTCACTTAATTATTCAATACAAAATTACCATGCAAACACTTTAAAATACTGTGTGGAGACAGTAGTCATAGTCACTCAATTATCCCATTCAAGATGCATCATGGCAAGGCAACAGTCATGAAACGAACATTTTGATACTACAGAAATCAAATGCATTCATTCAAACTTACTAGATTACTAACATGATAGCCGTTGGTTTAGTGGAAATACAAGTACATAGTTAAGACAACAATGTTTTATTCAAAGTAGTACAACAACATGGATTACCACAATCCTTGGATCATTAATCCGATGACTCGAAATCTGAGTCGTACCTCACGACCCCAAATTCTAGAAAGAATGCATCATTCTCAGCTTGTTCTTGCCTAATTTTCTCCTCTTGCGCCTTCTTGTTCATGGCCTCTTCTTCCAACAATTTCGTTAGAGCTTCTTCATCCATACGGAGTTGATATAACTCTTTCTTGGTAAGAGGGAAATTAGTTTGTGATGACGAGCCACCTATACCTCCATGCGTACGGCCGGAGTATTTTTCCTGAAACCAAGCCAACTTAGTATCCATTTGTTTCTGTAGTTGTGGCGCCTTCTTATACATAGAAAGATGCAGCTTGCAATCTTTCTCAGAACTTTCTTTTAAAAGAGTGCAAATCAAAGCACGACTCTCTTGAGAAATATCAATGCATTTCTCATAAGTTTTTCTAAGATGGTCCCTGACAGCACATGAATCTTCAAACTGAAAAGCCAAATTCAAAAGCACATCCTGACGACCCTTATTTTCATTAATTAACCTTTGCACCAAGGCTTCGATTTCGGAATCAGTATAAGGAATCGCACAGGCCATTTTGAAGTATTTTGTAGTAATGATTTAAGTTTGAAAAATTTAAAAGGAATGAAGTGGTATTTATAAGGCAAAAAGAGGGAGAAGGTAAATAATTTAAGGCCTTGTCGTTTACTTCAACGGGTATATTTCAAACATTTTGTCACCTTGGGTCGTCTTGATAGCGAGGTATCCAATTAGGGATACGTAAGAACCAGTTTAAGAACAAATACCCTCACACCTTCGCAAATTCACAATCTCCTACAACGTCTTGATTTCGTGGGCAAAATATTCTATCCTGGGGAGGATGTGACACCTCGTAAGAAAAATTAGATTTTTGTTGCGTTAAATAAAAGTCACGTACTGTAAGTTTGCAAATTTACCATAAATTTCAACAAAAAGTCATGTTATGATCGTCATGTATTACTTTTTTTCATGGAAGGTTTGATTCGCACACAAATATCACCGTTATTACTCTACATCTAAAAGGATATTTTAGAACGCGTGACGATAAAAACCATACTTATCTCCCATTGGTGAAACGGGACTATTTACTCGTACTACTTTATAAAATCACCAACATTTAAATTTATAACTATGATAACTTTGAGTAATTCAACAAAGATAAATAAATTACACACGTATACTTATAGGATCCAACATCAGATGCATACACACATGACAACTTTAATAACAATATGCCATGAAAGTCTAATATTAGATATGTATACATATGCAAAATAATGGAACATCATCATCACTAGTCCTTACACACACTACCCTACTACTTTATCAATTTGAAACTTTCCATTCACATGATACGTATCATGCAATCTGATACAATTGAAATGTAAGAAATAGTAATATTCTGTAATAGTATTACAAAAGAGAAATGATAGCTAACATTATTATAAAAATTCACTGTGATTCAACAACGCGTATAGTACTCACTCACCTATAATATATCAGTAACTAGTAATCACTTCGAGTATAAATAAGTCACCATGCACGAAATATTCTATCACAACTAAATGTTGAAAAACAAGAGTTAAGCAACACGAATTGAGTGAGACTTTCGAGCTAGGAGACATCGGGTTCGGAGTAGTATTAACCAAGGGTGGGTTCAAGCTTTTCGTCATCGTCACGCTTCGACCCATTTAGCGATACTTGGACTTTTGTAAGTTACCCTCGTGGCTTAACATCTAGCTTTACTTTGCCATTTACATTTTAGTCGCATGAATGACATAAATTAAACACGCCTAGCCTTGTCAGGACTAGACGAGGGTTTCCATATTGCATGAAAATTTCATGACATCTATGGCACACCATGTGTGACCTGGTATTCGTACATATGTTAAGCCTTTTGTCATACCATGCATAAAATCATGATATGGGGGAAAAATAATAAACAACATGTCATGTGTTAACAAGGACCAAGAGACTTTCTTATGAAAACCTTAAGAACATACTCATAATTAACGGCTCCCTAAGGGAGGAAATGAATCCCCCTAAAAAGGTAGGAAATGAATGCGATTGCCCATAGCCGAGATTACATTAACATATTCGACCCTCAACGTGTCATGGCGTTACCATCTAGTAATACAAATCCACAACGACCATTGCTCTTCTATGCCACAGTCACAGCCCAAAGGAACCCGTGTAGAGTGTACCCGTTGGTCCATACTAAAACCCCGTCATGACTAACAAGTGGTTATTACTTGAGACGCTCCACCAATGTATGCCAACAGCCACGACAAGCCTCTGCCTTGTCACGACTGTTGCACTAGAGGCGTGGCCACAAGTAATAGTTGTTGGGCCTGCTCAAATGCTTCGGTCATCCTTGTGTCTTGATTGGAACGAACTCATGTTAGTATGTATAATCTGAGACCATGCGTATGAAATGGAAGCCATGATATGCAAAAAAAATATATAATAATAAGGGGGGGGGCAAAAGCAACACAACAGTGGCAAAACCCACTGCTTGTGCGCGACATAAAATTCAGAAAAGAAACATGGTGTAGGCCAATGGTGATTTCGTATTATATAGAAAATTATACATGTAATGTCTCTTAAAACTTCCATACAATATACCTTGTAAAGATAGGCGAGAAATATACTAGAACAATGCCATGCTGTCAGCCGTTTGTCATTCAACACCGAACTGCAGACGGGTTCACAGGTTGTTAACGAAACAGGTAAATGAGAAGGGGTAGAACCTTATGCACCACATTTTGACGACTTAGAAACAACGAGATCGAGTTATAAATGGATAAATGAGGCTTTCGCAATCTAGATAAATCTTTTAACACTAAAAATATTTTAAGGCTTGATCGGAGTATTAAACATAAAAGTTATAAAGTTAAAAACATAGAAATTGAAGTACAAAAAGTTTAATAATGGATAAATGTTAGTTTAGAAAATTGAAGGACTTTAGGAGATAATATGAAAACTTTAGGGTAAGTTGCGTAACTTACTTAACTTAGAAATACAATGTTTAAAACTCGTCATATTAGAACTTAGGAATACTAGATATGAATAAATCATTTCTCATAAACTATTTAAGTACGACAACGAACCAAAAAATATAAAACGGGCAACTTCACTCACTTATGTAGCAATTATAGTATAAATAAACTCCCATGAATACATAAATAGAAGTACGTCGCAATGAATTTATACAGTCATAGATAAAAAGAGTGCAGTAGATCTTTTGAAAGCGTTACCTCATAGACGGCAATGTCTCGTCATGACCCATTTGCATAATTCATTTCATACATTAAGTGCTGGCATATAAACTCATATTTGTCATAATTACTTAGGTGTTTCGCTATCTGACGCGCTTAAATCCATTTTTCAATCTCCGACGATTAACCGACAAGGTGAGTTTCATAGGCCCTACTTTACTGTTTTAAATCATCTTTTGGGGTGAGAACATTGCTTAATTTTTAACAGTTAAACACAAGTACATTTACTGATATACTATTTGGGTCTAAGTCACTATTCAACCCAACTTGCTATATTGCCTAATTTATCATGAGCTGTCAATTTCTTGACCGGATGACCGGTTGAGGGAGCGCGAATGTTATGGATAGATCTATCTGGATTGACAAACCCTGTTTGTCTTGGACTGACATTAGTCAAGCAAACACAGTTTCATTTGAGTCATATACGGATGTTGCGGGTTGAACATCTGCACGGGCTTACCTATGATGATATATGTTAACGCTTTAGTGTCATGAGCTTAGACAATAGTAAATACTTTTCATTGTGATATATAGGATTGCTATATTTCATACTATGGTTATAAATATTGTGGTTCATCATTATTATCAAATAACGAAACCTATGAACTCACCAACTTTATGTTGACACTTTAGCAATGTTTTTCTCAGGTGTCCTATATTACGGAATATATGAAGTCTGCATTGGTATATTGGCATGTAGAGGTCTATCTCTCATACCAGGTCCTCTTCACGCCATGAAGTCACAATCCCAAATCCAGTCTTCCGCTGCAGTGAATTTGGGGGTGTGACAGATTGGTATCAGAGCTCTTAGTTATAGAGAACTAGGTTGCATTAGTAACTCTAGACTATAACTGGCTCTTAAGGACATATCAGAATAGTATACGCATTATCTATCATTATTTACTTCATAAGCTAACAACTGCTTGGCACTATATCGTTAAATAACTAAAGTACCGCTTGTCTGTCATGGAAAACATGTTTCACTAGACTACACATTATCATTCACCATCTTGGGATAACATATCATGTGGATTATGCATTTGTATCATCCTAGTGCAAGAGAACTATCATGACTCTCACCAAATAATTAACCCTGTAACCAACATCACATTACATAGAGTCACATACACAATATTATGAATTTGGTCAGTAATTACATCCTTACTATATCATTTTATGGGGGTCACCTACATAAACACTTCGAGATACATTGTTAATCACCCACTCATGACTTCACTACGCGAGGACTCTTAATAGCAACTTTTGTGAAATACATATACTACCATCTACTATGTCGGTATATACTTAAAAGTACTTTCAAGTATACAAAAATCTACCAAAAAGCGTGCATCGCTTAAGTACACCAATGATTGACGAATGTCGCAACATTTGGAAACATGAACAACAAATTCATAATGAAAACAAATTAAAACATGCTCAGTAAAAGTAAGAGACAATAGTCACAAATAATAGCCAGGAACAACATAAAGAAACTAATGACATGAAGGTTTTGTCAGCACCTTGGACTCCATGAATATTCACCTATTATCCGAAAGCCTACCAGCTTGGGTCTTAACATAAGGATACCACTAATAATTATGAATAAATTTCCAAATGAACAAGAAACATACCAATGCTTAAATCCAACACTCCTAGACATATCCTCGAGACATAGTATGCATAACCATTCAAAACATGCAATACACCTTATCTTAAAAATAGATGGCACTCATAAGTTAATCTTTACCCAAATATGGAATATAAGAAGAAGAAACCCTACTTTGTCGTATGCAGGTGTATTCGAGAAATGTCTCAATCACTCTCCAACAACGTACCTGACAACTCCCCAAACCATGAAGCCGCCACGGGACATTCCATTCCAAGAAAGAAGACTTACCAACCACTCAGGCACCCCAATTATACCTGACAAGGCTAACCTTGACCCCTGCTACAGGGCGTGAACACTCCCAAGAAATAAATAACCTCAATGTTCCTGCACTAATATCACAAGCGCCTGGGCCATCTCGAAAGAGAAGCAGATCACCATCATCGCCATTCTTCCCAGATGCCATCAACCATCTCGACAAGTAACCAGCATCCGGACATTCAGAACTCAACCCCAAGATTGATACCAGACTTAGGAGCCTGGAAGTAGAATTGACACCCTTCACTGTAGAACACCGAAGACAAAGAGCTTCTAATCTCTGAATTACAGGATTCTCTCGCAGCTGCCGAGAATGAGATCGCATTGTTGCAGATAAGGGTAACTAATGCTGAGGACAGACACGCTGAGGATCATGAACAAATTCAGAAGATTCTAGCCTGCCTAAGCTTATAAGCAAGACAGCCAGACTCGCTATATGACAAAGTATCCCAGTTTGAAAAAAGAAACGTCTAGCAAGAAATTAATAAAGACTCCTAAAAAGTTTCCGAGTACATTTACCTAGTATAGGAAGAACCTTATGTTTGATAAATTTAGAATCAAATGGAAAACATCGTAATACGTCAAGGAAATAACGATATCCAAATTTCTGCTCAGTGCAAAACAAGTATGCTCGTTGCCCAACAAATGAAGAGTACAATCATGTACCCAGAAAACGAAAATAGGGAAGCCATTTCCGACGAACACTATGAAGGATCATTTCAAGAGAGCCACACATCGTACTTCAGACAAAGAACAGTAATCCCTACAAAAATCAAATTTCCTTCCTCCACTATTCGACAGTTTGTCAGTCCAAAATATCTTTCTCATTTACAATCAATAAACGCCTTTCCAATAAAATACTAAATACATCTGAAAGATTTCCAGGTAATGACTTCAAATCATGCCAAGATGCGAGGTGGGGCACATAGCAACATATGATTATAACGAAGAAGATTAAACCATGAAATACACAACGCGAAGCCTTATTCAATCAGATCCATAGTATTTATGTTCGTAATACAACAAAATGCAAAATATAGGGAATACAACAAAAATGTAAAATGCTAAAACGACAGATACATCCCCGCGTGAAAAGAAACACATCGGGTAGACCAACGAAATGAGCGATGTGATGATTATGATCATGACGGGAGTAAAAATCTCGATTGGAAACTCCATGGGGATTGGTAACCGACAGTTTCGAGGAAGAAGGAGAAAAACTTAATATGGTGGAGTGACGATAATTCAGGATAAGAGGTAAGTAAAGTGAAAGTTGAGAGAGATAAGAAAAGGGGCGGCGTAGTGGGCAGGGGTTATGAGGAGTACTGATTTAAAACATTTATGATGGACAAGTTATGTTTAGCAAGAGCGATTGCAACCAAACCCTAAACTTTCAACAAAAGTGATTATTCAAAATAACTTATATACTGAGATAATGATTCTACGAACACATAGATAATACACGCCAACATATGAAGCGATATGTACCTAGTAAAATAAACACATAAGGTGAACATAAACTTTCGGAGGACCACATGTGTGGTAGAAAGTAGCAAGGAAATAGTAGACCACAAATTGACATATACTATAATATCATTCATCAGATACTTGGGGATACAACAATTTATGCACACTACGAGCCTCTATACCAACTACGCTTACAATCACAAACAAAAAAACTAAAGGAAAAGGGGATGTCAATGTAAACCTAAGGTATACATAGCCTGATCAACTATGTATAAGTTAGGTCAACAAAGACATGCTCAATTGTATTCAATAACAAAAGTTTGAACGAACGCGCATTTTACTCATTTATCACATTAAATACAATACTCAAAGAAACTATGAAGGACTGCAATTCATTAAAATACACCATGAGGATTAAATCCTACAT
>BQNB010080980.1:0-29760 GCA_026074375.1 Tanacetum coccineum
GGAAAAACTGTGTCCTTTGTCACCTCGGGTCTACGTTCCACTACTTTAGGAGAAGTAGTAGTAGGAATCGTAGGTCCTTGATAAATGATTGCGGTAAAACCAATTATATATATTATACAATATAATATTATAGCAAAGTAGCGAAGTTTCCTAAAGTTTCCCTTAAGGAAAAATCGTACAATTATATTATACGTACAATATAAAATAACCGGGCAAGTATGATCACCCGGGTCGTTATCCCCAACGACTTGCGAAATTTATTCAACGCTTTGGCTCGGATTCTGATTTGAATGAGAGAAGAATTGATTTTTGATTATCTATAACAACTAAATTAAAACAACAATTAAAATTGAACAATTAAAAACAATTAAACGCTTAAAATGATTGACAAGAAACAAATAAAACGTGACAATTAAACAAGTAAATCAAGATTAAATCCTAAAAATGTAGACTAAATTTCTAAACCTAGAATAAGACAAAAGAGAATTTTAAGAAAAAGAAAAATATTTTTTAATTGTTTTTGAATTTTTAATGATTTTCTAAGATTTAATGATTTATCAAAAATAAACTTTTTCTAAAAAATTAACACTAAAATTTTTATTTTATTTTTCAAAAATACTAGATTTAAAATGAAAATTAATGCAAAAAGAATTTTAATTTTTCAACTATTTTTCTATTTTTTATGATTTATCTAAGAAAAAGTAATCACTAAAATCTATTTAAATTTCTAGAAAATACAACTTTAATAAGAAAATTATAGAAAAATGGTTTTAATATGCTAAAATGGTGCAGAAATGTAATGGAACAAAAAGCCCTAAATTTTAAAAGCTAATTGATACCTAATTTGTCCAATTAAAACTCAAACCCTAATTTTATTAAAAACTAAAAACTAAAATATTAATTCTTTTTTATTTATTTATAAAAGACAGGGTAGAAACTGTTAGAAATGAAACAATAGGGTAGGCGGGCTAATATTTGTAAATTTACACTATAGAAGAAACGGGTAACCTCTTAGACTTAAGAAAGTACCAAACTGTAAACTGCGATTTCAGCTTAATTTGCTTATTGAAAAAGTGGTTTTCAGCCAAAACTCAAAACTACAAAGTTGCTGAGGAGCTTATTTCTAACAACTTTAATAAAAGCACTTCTACCTTTGGACAAAAGAATAAGCTAAAAAATAAGCCAACAGTTCCCTGTTACAGAAAGTGCTAGTTTGAAAAGAGATTTGGAATTTGGCTTATTGTGAGCTTATTACTTGATGAAAGCTGAAACTAAAAGAACTTCTTCTAGCTTAAGATGTATATTAAATGGATTTAAGCTAAAATTAACCTGTTCTTAACAAATTTAGAAAGAATTTGAGTGAGTAGAAGAGCATTGTTTTTATAAAAAATGTTTTTGAGCCTAAACTGAAATAAGCTTTTCCAAATAAGCTAGATTGTTTATTTCTAAACTTTTGATGCTGAGATTTTAGATTTAAGCTATATTAACTATCTAAAATCAACCTAGATAAAAGGATTTCCAAGGTTTCTCATGGAAATGCAAAATTCAAGAAAAATGAAATACTAAATCTAAACTTGCTGCTGTCATTTGCTGATGCACTTGACCTAGAGGTTTATTTGCAGGCTAGAACTTGAAAGCTTAACATCTCACTAATTGTACCTAAGTAAACACAACACAATTTTGAACTTATAAGTTGCTTCTTCTTTTTAAACTCTAAGACTCATTACAGCTGAAACTGCCCTGGTGTAAAATCAAGATTATTGCACTCTAAACTTTTAATTTCTAAAAGCTAACTTCTAAAACCTTTTTAGAACTCTAAAATATGCCCTAACTCTACTAAGTGAAGAGTTTTGAAAGAGTGTAGTTGACTTTAAGAGTCAACTAAAGCTTATACCAAACACTCCTTTAATGATTCTGTCTAAACTATTTTGGGATTAAAAACTATATAACAGCTTAAAACAACTGAATCTTTTTATCTACTCCTATTAAGATCACCTTACTTAAACTATTTGAAAGCTAAAATCTACAGCTTATTAGTTAAAACAAACTAGTTTCTCTCCTAGCTATTAACTATAACTTGACAGAATTGTAAAATACTAAAATCTAAATGAGTTTTCACTTAGGAAATTTAAAACTAACACAGCTATAATCTAGTTGAGAAAGTAGAAAAGAACTAAGCATAAGATTCCAAAAGCAAAATGTACTATGTAATAAGCTTTCAAATGCTAAATTGAAATATAGAAGAGAAAACCTGAGATTTTATTGGAGTCTCAGAACTAGAGCCACTCTAGTAGAGTGAGTGGCTCAAATTGTGAACCTAAGTGACTTCCAAAGTCTCTAAACCAAAGCTTTTAGCTCAATAAGCTAAAACAGCTTATTTCTTCTTTGATGCTTGAATATGAACTCAATCAATCTCAAGTGATCATGATTAGATGTAAATGAGTAAAGCTAAGTAAATGAATGCTTAGAAACAGTATTTAACTAAAATCGAGCTTATGAGAAAGAATAAGCTCAAATGAGCTTATTAGAGCTTATTTGATTGGAAATCGTATTGAATTTGAAATCAAACAAACCACAAAGCTTGAATTTCTGAATTATATTGCTAAATTTATGAAGTACAAGACGAAAAGAAAACAAAGTACAAGTGCTTTAAAAGCTATAAGAAAAATTGAAAAGTTAAATTGCTTAAAAAAAAACGGGAAATTACAAAGTAAAATTTTTAAAACTAAAACAACAACCAAAAAAAATGATGTCTAAGTCTTCTATTTATAGAGGAGAGGTGAAGAGAGGGAAAGAATTCCAGAATAATCCATCAAATCTCGATCGTTGATCTTTTATAAGCAAATATGAGCCGTTTGATCAATTGAGTGAGGTGTCTTGGCCAATAGGGTGTTTACACGTGTTGGTTGTTGATTGGGGAAGGTGTATGAACGAGTTTTATAAGAGAAAAGGGAGCGGGGTGTGGGAAAAACCGGGATTGGGCTGTGGGAATTTTTGGCGGGAAATGCTGTTACAGTTTGTTAGTTTGTTGCGACAAAGGCGGGTTCTGTTGAAAACTTTGAGGGAACTTGCACTTTTGGCCCTTGTATTTTTCAACGCATATTCTTGCTTATAAAGGAAGTTTAAGAATGGCAGGTTTAGCCCTTGTGTTTTTCTTTCTTTCTTTCTTCTTTATAAATCACACTTTCTTCTCTTGGCAACTTTGGCCCTTGAAACTTCTATCTTTCACATAAGCCTCTAATCTTTGAACACTTGACAACTTTGGCCCTTTGACTTGTAATTTGACTTTTGACTTCCTTTATTTCTTTCTTTGACTGTGTCGGGCTGATCCGGCTTGTGAATTCTAGCTGTTTCTTCACTCTTGCTCTTGTCTCTTTGTCTTTTTCCCGTTTCTTGTCGGTTTCTGACTGTTTTTGCTTATTTTTGTCTTTTCAATCCTTTCCTGCACAATTGGACACAAAAGCACACTTTTTCTATTCTTTTGGCATTTTATTGGCTTTTATTTGGCAAAATCCCGGGTAAATTACATATACAATTAAGCAAATATCAAAATTTCCCCTATCTAAAGGAATTTGCCGTGTTACTCACGCAATGTTATGAAGTGTATCACTTTGTAAACTAAAAAGTTATCCAGATGCCTTGTGTAAAAACCTTTTATGATTACCCATTCTAAACAACTTTCACTTTTCTCATCATTTATCTTATGGAAACACGTTTAATGGCAATCATTTGCAAGGTTGCAACTATTATGGCTCATCGATATAGGCACTACCGATTAATAGTAGCACAAAAGAGGAAATTAGTCATCTTGATTTGTCACTAGACTAAACAAAAGCTAAATAAACAAGAGTCATTGTCAATATATGTCAATATGATTAAAATTATGCTCTCTTTTATTATAATTGGATCTTTTACTCCAGGAATAAATTAATGATGAAGATTTGTGTGCACTCTTTTTAACTCTGAAGAGATCAATTTATCTTCATAGTTGAAATTCATCTATGCTTTACAAATAAGCCATGTTTGAGCTCAAAATGTTTATAACATAGATAAATTCTCGACTCAAAGCTAAAGTAGATTCGAAAACAAAACTATAAATCGATATGAGAAAAGAAAATGAAATTTTTTAACCATTCTTTTTATTTTACCATGTTCTATAATTATTTTTTTCTTGCAATAGGAATTGTTTGTTCTTAGTTCGAACCCCCCACCACTTAGCCTTTCTCCCAAATAGGGATATCGCAACAAACAACGGTGTTCTTTGTTCGATCCTCCATCCGCTGGCTACGTTTGTGGGTTATCGCGGACAACACCTTTTCCTAAAAAGCTTTGAATCCTAAGTCCCTTAGTTGCAATTCACACATGGCCGCGCTCCCTGTGATGAATGCTACGAACCTTGATCCTACGTACATGTTTTATCCTATAGTTGCGACCCATCCGAGTCTTTCTCTCATCAATGGATACGCCAACGATTTATAAATACATATAGCTTTTGATATTATATTTTGCGAATGCTTCTCATCGGAACGAAAAATAAGGCTTTTGCAATTGAAATGCTTCTTTGGCATTCTTTTATTATTATCTTTTTGATGAATGGAAAAATTTCATTTTAGAAAAGCAACTTATAAATTTGAAACCAAAAATCTTACTTACATATTAAAATGAATTCTTTTTTCAAAATGTAAGACTTTTTCTAAAGACATTGGTTGACTTAGCTAAATTAAAAAGAGCACGTATTACTATGATGTACGTGTGTTAAGAGTTTATGGAGTAAATAATAAAATAAAAAGACACAAAACATTTCATATAGCTTTAGGTTTTCCAAATCCAACCTTGCTTAAACATATAACTTATATTATAACTACATCATTTCTTGTTCTTCACATTTTTAAATCAAAGCAATAGGATTTGTGAATGCTTGGCCATACACAAAAGGTTAGGTTATAATTAAAGAACATGATAGGGCTTTTTTCCACTCCGGTCAAGTACAAATTTACTCCTATTTCTCCCAATACGGACTACCAAAAAAGTGGTGTTTTTTCTCAAAACTTAAGCTTCTTTTGAGCTTTTGTGTAAGCAAAAATTAAAAATTCTCTCATTTATTTTTTTTTCAAAAAAAATCGTTAATTCAAAAAAGATTCAAACAAGGTTGCGTGAAATGACAAGTCAATATCGAAGATACTCCCTTCCCCCAAATAAAATGAAACTTTGTCCTCAATGTTTAAAAATAGGACAAAAGTAATCCTTTAACAAAAATTCTTGGTCTTGCCAAAAAAATGAAATGATGTTAGATTCGATAAAGAACAAATAAGGATAAGAGATTTCCGTAATTTATGAAGAGAAGATTGGAGACCATCGATGGAAATTGTAGGAATTGCTTGGTCCTTCCACAATTTGAAACCATGAGCTTCCAAAATCCGGAATAACTAGACAAAAAATCAAATCAACCAACAAGATGAAGAAAAAGAAACAAGCTTCCTCTATTCAAAAACATCTCTAATAAGGCTTACGTTTTGGTTAACCGTGTACAAGCTTATACTCGCCCTCGAATTTATTGTCCTTGGGGAAGCAAAGAAAATAGAAAATGAAAATAAATAACAGGATAAGCATGGGTTGCCTCCCACGAAATCCGGCTTGTTTTTGATTACCGAGTGCAAGCTCGACTCGATCCTGAATTTAGTTGTTCTTAGGAGAGCAATACTTGAACAAGAAAACTGTTTATGAAAATACAACGGCTCTTAGGAAATGTGACTATGCCAGGGTTCAAAAATGTTGGTGTTTTAATTCTCGATGGAGGACAATTGAGGAAATGAAGGGTAATATATGAAAACAGGGTGGGTAATATTCTGGTCATAAAATCATGAGATTTAGAAACACCTTAAACTCTTGGATTATCAAAATTCCCGCTTTGGTTCAAAACATTTCTCAAATATCCGGAGGCTTCCGGTGGAGGTCGAAGGATGGACGGATCATCTTGATGATCATGGTTAGGTGACTCATTAACTTCATCTTCGAGAATCAGCATTCTTCAACACAGGCGGAATTAAATTATCTGGAACTGCGGAGTATATCCAATATATTCTTGAGTGGCTCATTCTTCGACGAGGATTGGAGACATGGGAAGAGACTCGATAACTGAATTATTTTGATGAAATTTCAGACTGGGGATGTTTGTGAAATTCATTTGTAGCGCTGTATTAAGACTAAGATTAGGCATCATATTCTCGATTTTTCATGCTGGTTGGGGGTGGGTTGTTTACACACTACAGACGCGTCTTAGAATGGGGGATTGTGGGTCCCGTTTGGTGATAGTGGTTGATGATGGTGATGGTGGTTTGGGGGGGGTAGATTGTGGTCGTTGTGTGGGATTTGGTGGGGTCGTTGTGGTTTTGAATGGCGGGGGTTGTGGGCCCCCCCCCCTCCCGATCCCTTACTTGGGCCCCCCTGACCCCCCCCCTGTGATTGATGAAGAGATGGTTCCCCCCCCTCTCCCCTGCCCCAACCCCCCCCCTCTATTGTGATCCGCCTTTAATCTTATGTGTTCTAATTAGATTCACCATTCTTTCTCGCCACCACACAGAGGAAGAAAGCACCCCCTGGTGGGTCTGATTGCAATTTGATAAAGAGAAGATGAAAGAATTGATTTTGAAGCAGATAAAAAGTGGGAGGTTTTGTGCATTGGTGATGAAGAGGATTATCACTCCTTGGAGATAAAAAAAAAAAAAACATAAAATTATTATTTGTAAATAGGAAATATAATGTGATATTAAGTATAAAAAATAAAAAAAAATTAAAAATTAGTCTAAAAAAAAATGATTATAATGTTTGAATAAAAAGGTAAAATAATATATATTTATTATATTTAAATAAAAAAAAAAAAGGTATAAAATGTAATTATTATTGAGGTAGGAAATAAACACGAGGGAATTAGTAGATTAATAATTTAATGGTTATTAAAAAAATTTATAATTAGGTTATTTTTATAAAATAAATATGTAATTGATTGATATAGTAATATTAAATTTATTAAGATGGGAAGGGGAAAAAAATTAAAATTAGGGTTAATACTGTGGTTAGCTTTTGAAAATAAAAAAATTGTGAAAGGGGTTATGGAATGAAATATAATAAGTTATTTGGTAGTTCAGTATGGTATGGCATCTTTTCCGCATGATATGGTAGTCAAACTTTGGAAATTCGAATTATGGGAGGGGTATAATCTTCACTAAGTTGATTGGATACAGTCGCGCCATCACTAAGTAGTAATTTTATCAAGGGGGAGTAATAAATTAGCTTTGGTATCCCTTATGAATCGAATATATCCTTCCTTTTATGTTAGAAGAAGATACTTCTATTACCGCCTTACGAAAATCATCGATCTCATCTATTATTGTATTCTGCGTGCCAGTCACTTAAGGATGGGGGATGCAATAATACTACTCATCCTTGTAGGTTTGGTGGTGGAGCAAGGGGGATCGGTTGGGAGGTTGGTGGGGGGGGGGTTTTGGAGGATGCGAGTATGGGGTTGGCATGGGTGGGGGGGGGTGTGTGATTTTGTGGAGTGGGGATGTTGAGTTTGGTGGGGGTGGGTGGTTTGGGTGTTTTTTTATTGGTGTGGGGGGGTGTTTTTGTTACTGGTGTTTTTATTTAGGTTGTTTGTAGGTGGGTTAGTGAGGGGAGTGGGGGGGGGGGGTGGTTTTTTTTTTTGTTGGGTTTGGGTTTTGGGTTTTTTTATTTTAGTGTCGGTTGTTTTTTGTTTGGGTGGTGTGTTCTTTGGTGGTTTTTTTGTAGTTTATTTCGTTCTTGTAGGCCGCGCTGCTGGAGTTGCCTTTTTACTTCTTCACTTATTCCACTCCTGGATTTGTTTTATTTGTTTTTTTTGATTAGGTGGTTTGGGTGTTTTCTCTTTTTTTTTTCTTTGTAGCGCTAGATAGAGGTGGTGGTTTTTTGTTCTTGTTTTGGTTGTTGGTTTTTTTTTTGTTTTTGGGTTTGATTTGGTTTATTTTTTTTTTGGGTTTGTGTTTTGTATTTTTTTGGGTTTTGGTGTTTTATTTGTGTCGTAGAGTTTGTTTTTTTTGGTGGGGTAGGGTGGTGTTTTTGTGTGGTTTATAATGAGAGGTTGGTAGGGGGGGGTGGGTTTTTTTGGTGTGTTTGGTTTTTTTTTTTTAGGGTGGTGTCTTTCTTTTGTTTGTTTTTGTTTTTTGTTTTTGTAGAGAAGTTTTTTTGGATTGGAGTTGTGTTAGGGGTGGGTGGGGGTTTCTTTTTTGTTTATTTTTTTGTTTTTTATTGTTTATAGGGGGGGGTGTGATTGGGGGATGGGGGGTGGTTTTTTAGTTTGTTATTGTGGTTTGGTGGCGGTGATGTTGGGTATGATGTTTGGTGGGGGGTGGTATTTTTTAATGGTAGGGTTAAAAAAAGTAAAAATAGGTTAGAATTAATACCCCCCCCCCTCCCCCACCCCAACACCCCCCCCCCCCCCCCCCCTAATTGTAGGGTTTGTTTTTTGGTGTGTAGGGGGGGTGGGGGGTTCTTCTTTTTTTGACGTGGAGTTAGCGGTAGTTTTTTTTAGTACTACAGGGTTGGGTGAGGAAAAAAAAATAATGGAGAAACATAAAAGAAAAAAGTCTATTTATCTTTAAGACCTCTAGTGAAACCCCACCGCCGCCACCCAAAAACAGAACTATCCCTTGCCCAGGGACAAACTAAAGGTAATAAGAATTAAAAAAGGAATTTAGATAAAGAAAGACTTTTCTATAAGGATAGCTTTATCGGGGGGTTTACCTTTTTGGATATATGTTTGGTCTCGTCTTATCTTACTTCTTGATGGGTTTTGTCTCTTCTGGCAATATGTATTTGTACCTTGGATGTTGTGATTTATTAATTTAAAAGGGTGGTATTTTAAGGGCGGGGTGGTTTCTTAAGATATTTTGTTCGGAGTTTTGGTGGTTAAATCGGTTTGGGTTTTTTTGGTAGGTGTGGGGTTTTGTACATCGACAAATCCCTAAGAAGGAAGACAAAAGCAAGAGAGGAGCGAGGCAAGTGGAATAGAAGAAAAAAGGAGAAGCAAAAGAGCAGGCAACAGTTCCCCCCCTCCGCCGGACAAGCAGTAAAAGGCAAAGGCACAGAAAGCCCAAAAAGGTTAAAAAAATGGCAAGAGTAGAGTAAAAAAGCAAGTCAAAGCATTAAAAAACAAGAAAAGTTCATCGTGCCGGGCGCGCCGAGCGAAAACCTTTAGCACGCAAAAATAAAGGAGAAGCAAAAAGTTGGCAATGAAAAGCAACCCACCCCCCCCCCCCAATTAACATTAAGCCATGTAAAGAGCAGGCAATGATGATGTAGCATGTTAATAGTTTAGCAAAGCCATCATGTGCATGGCACCAAGAGGCAAAATGTGATAAAGGAGCCAGCGTAATAAGCAAAAGCAAGTTATTTTTAGGTTTTAGGTGTTTTCCCGTGGTTTTTTATATTTACGAAATAATCAGGTTGTGGTTTTGGGGTGATTGTAGTGGTTGTGGGACTGGTGTGTTGGGTCGTAGGTTTTTATGGGTTAATGTTTGGGGGTGTTTTTTGGTTATCGAATTAATCATAGTGTGAAGCAAGGGAAGCAATGGTGATATTAGGCAAGTTTGCAAGTTTCTTCGGGCGCGAATAGGGTCAATTTTGTGTGATCGTGGAGGAACCGGAGAGGAAGAGGAGGTAGTTGGGTTGAGTACTGAATCAGAGAGAAATAATAGGGAAAGGGAAGAAGAAGAGGTTGGTCATCTTCAGAATGACGTAGTGGTTTTTAGCTTAAGTTTGGTGGGGGGGATACTGGGGGGATCTGACACTCTCAGAAGACACAATTGAACTCCTCATCATTAAATATCTCCTCTCGCTAATCGGTATTCTTTTGAAATAAATAAAAAAAAATAATTAGAATAACAGGAAAGAAGATAATGTGGCATTTGAAAATAATATTTTCCTTGTGTTTCTACTGGTTTCTATCGGCTTGCCCTTAGTTAACAAGTTCATCTTTTCTTTTTTACTACTATTGATCGGCATAATGTTTACCTCGTTTTTCAAAGCAAAATGATGAGCTATTTGGGCACGGGTGTTCCGTTCGAGGTGGGGTTTTGGGGTGTGTTATAGATGGGGGGGGGGGGTTTTAGTTGGATGGAGGTTGGGGGTTTGTTAGGTGTGCGCGTGTCGTTTCGGGTCTTAGGTTAGATAGGAAGAAATGGAAAAAAGGGTCTCCAGTCCTTCCTAGAATGAATTTTAAAGAATTAATAGGCACTCTCGGGTGGTTGGTGTTCGGTTTTTGGGCTTCAAAATTGAACCACCACTAAAATCTGCAAGAAAAGTGGAGGTGGGGGAGGGAAACCATCAACTTAAACTACAACATCTCCGGGTATATATATGCCCATCATCGGGCTGTGAGTAATGGGAGGTTAAGGTGAGAAAATAGAAAGAAATAGAAATGGAGGAGAAATGAACGCCATTTGCAAGCTAAGCTTGAGAGTAAGCGAGAGAGAGTCTTCTCGAGAGGTAGGACTGTCCTAGAAGATAGAAGAAATCAGTCAAGTGCTTAAGCTCAAGTTTCTTTGTAGATAGTATTGATGTGTAAATAAAAGTTTAATGCTAGGAATGCTCCTGAAATCGGCTCCCCTCTAAAGCATACTAGTCCTTTTGAGAGGTTTTGTTAAGCACATGGGGGTTAAGGAAAATTCTTCTCCGGATCTTCGTGTTTCTCACGGAGGATGGAACTTTGTTAATGATGATGGAACTTTGTTATTGATGATACTAGCGGAAAGAACATTCTCAGCATTCACGTTGTGTGAAGATAGCGATCTCGCAAGCTTCTCTTTGTTTTTTAGCAACGAGCTTAACCATTTGTTGAACTTTGGCCCCATTTCGACAAGTAGCATCTTTCATCCAATTCTCTAAACGAAGTTGTTTTTGGTCTTTGTTATCTTGTTTGAAACATTTTCAAGAATCGGCTATTTCTAATGTTATGTTGAGCACTTGGTTTTCGTGTTCTAATCTCACTTTTCTTCCTCTTGGATATGGCAAGTTCAAAAGTATAGATGGCGTATAGACGAATTAGGGGATTAGCGCTGCTCAAAGTCTACGGTTTTTCCTGTTGCCTTTTGGTTTTGGGGATTCAATTGTATGAAATTGGAATCTTCTTCCCCGAAGATGGGACATGACTTGCAGGGTTTAGGTATTTTCCAAATTTTGGATTTTGCAAACTTTTTCCTGTTGACGTCTCCTGGGGGTTTTGTTCAGGTTCTTTTTTAGGGTTTTTGAAACATCGGGTGTCGGGTGTGACAGGAACAAGAGGAATAGAAGGTTCCTTCCAAAGCTTCACCGCTCCTTGTGTGGTGGATTGTGATAAGCATTAATTTGCTGTCGAGGGGGTGTTTGTTACGGTATTGACTTGGCATAAAGAGTTCCTGAATTTGATAGTAGAGCTGTTTTGGATGTAGTGAGGCCTGAAATTTTTGGAAATTGTCTCAAAGATCTTTGTCAACAAAACTTGTAATGTAACATTAAGCCATTTGATTTGCAAATTTTGACCTGATTTTGAATTCAACTCATTCTTGAATTCTCCTTTTTAAGAGTTGATTTGGTTTTGTAAAGTAGCTTGAACTTCACTCCTAATCTCAGCTTTCAAATTGGTAATATGGTTCCTCATAGCCTGCATACTCCCCTCGGTGGTTTTTTTGAAAGTATCCAATTGATTAGCAAGCACAATTTGAGAATTTTGTGGTGGACTTTGGTAAGGTACCATTCCTTGATGAGGGATATTCCCTTGATTGGATGGTTTACCATGGTTTGAAGGAAAACCAGGGGGTGAGTATGGTTTGCTAAGTTGGGAGGACGGTACCCGGAATTTCCATTTTGAACAAAATTACCAACCAAAGCGGTTTGTTGAAATTGTTGGAAATTATCATGATAAACCGTGATAAACCGGGTACTCATAACCTCCTCTAGTCATTGGGCACACATTAAAACTATGATTGTTACCACAAGTGGTACACCTTTCCTCAACTGCTTTGACGGGTGCAGGAGTAGTAACAACTAAAGCTTTCATTTCATTCAACATTTTGTTCATCTTGATAGTCATCTTATCCTCGAGAGAAGCGGCTATTTGTTGCATATCGAAAGAATTATTAGAAGATGAAGAATTAGAAAGAGGAGCATCCGTACTCACTCTTGAATCATTAGCACGACTTCTAGAATAACGAACTTTTGACTTGCTTTCAATAATCGCTAAACCTTCTTGAGGCATCTTGTCTAAGAAATTGCCACCTGCTGCAGAATCTAAGGCATCTTGATCGTTTGAATTCAAAGAGTTGTAAAAAGTATCGAGTTGGTGAAGTTCCGAAAAGCCATGGTGAGGACATTGACGAAGGAGTCCTTTAAAACGTTCCCATGCTTCATTAAAGGCTTCGTTTGGTTTTTGATAAAAAGTAATGATCTCATTCCGATAGTAAGTGGTTTTTGAAGGTGGAAAGTATTGGTTTATGAATTTTGAAACAAGGTCGTCCCATGTGAGAATTGATCTAGGAGGTTCCTTGTCTAACCAATCTCGGGCTTCACCGTCTAGAGAAAAAGGGAAAAGCAAAAGCTTAACCGAAGTGTTCGGAACTTCTGGATGTCTAAACGTTGAAGTGACCTTGTTAAAAAATCGAAGGTGATTGTGGGGATCTTGTCTACCCGTAAACTTATTGCTTTGCACAAGATTGATTAAAGGTTGCTTAAGCTCGAAATTATTAGCATTGATCGGTGGAACAACTATAGCATCTTCATACCCCTCGATGGGTGCTTGTAACATTTGGGCCATTGTTCGATTGTCGGCCATTGGAATCGGATCCAAAATGAGAGGGATTGCCTCTTGTCGGTGTCGAGATCGTCGACAATTACGTCTTCTTGGAATAGTATATTCCAAGGAGGAGCGAGTGCGCATGCACTAGTGAAAATAAGAGAAAGTAGAATTTGAGATTAAGAAGATTATTTTTGGGGAAATTTACAATTTTTAGTTTTTATTAAGAATGAAAACAAAAAATATTTTTTGGTAATCGCTTATTACAAGCTTCACGATAAGTCTCTAAGAGTACGCACAAGTGAGCGGAAAAGCTTAGCGAGCCGCAATGACTACTTAGAGAGTAGCTATCACTTTTCCTTAAACTCACCTTATAGTTTGTAAACTTAAAGGTCCGTCGTACCTCGCAAGTACTTCACGATTTGTTTTGTTGTTTATTGGAATGGTTTAAGATGGATAGCTAGTATCCAAATGTTTATTTATTATTTTTTTTACTTAATTCGATAGGAATCGAATTAATGAACTTTTTATATTTTTATACAAAAATAGCAAAATAACTTCCAAAGGAAGGATCTTCGAAACTCTACTTCAACGAATATTCTTCAACAATCGTTCACGAATTCCCCGGCAACGGCGCCAAAAACTGGTTGCTAGTTTTACACACGTAAAATATATATAAAATATAACCTTAAGAGTAATTAAGAAAATTACCAAGTTACCCTTGATAAAATTCACTCTCAAAAATATATATAATATAATATAAAATACGTATGTTTAACCGGGCAAGTATGATCACCCGGGTCGTTTCCCCAATGACTAGTGAAATTGAAACCACGTTTTAGGTTCGGATCCTGATTTGAATGGAGCAAAGATATTTTGGATAAGCTATTACTACTAATTAAGAAGCAACAAATAATGACAATTAAGCAAATAAACAAATTTTAAATCCTAAAAATGTAAACTAAAATTTCACTAAATAAAGAAAAGTTGCCGAAAATTACTAAAAATAAAAGCCCTAATTTTTATCTTTTTATAAAAGTTTAATTAAACTAATTAAAACTTTACTAATGGACTAATGATGCAAAAAGGAAAAGGACTAACGGGGAATCTAACAAATTAACGGAGGGACTAACTGAAAAACAACTATAGATTGAAAAATTTACACTTTCTACCCTGAGAACTTTCCCCGACAACAAACTAAACCCGGATTTAAGGTGAATTTGATATGTGCTTAAAATGAAAAAAACTCAAAGAAGCCAAAGTTGTAAAGGAAGAAGGGGGAACAAAGGATTAATAAAGGCTACTTGGGTGAAACTCACAATAAGCTCTTAAAAGAGCTTATCGTTTAAGTGTTACAGAAAGTAGGGCTTATCCCTTTTTTAGAAATTAAGCTATAAAAACTCAAATCTAGATCAAAATGAAAAAAGAAAAGAAGTTCTAAGAGCTTATGATATTTTTTGTTATTTTATAAATGAAAGAAACTAAAGCTTAAAAATATTTTATGCTACTGAAATTGATCATGAGTAAGCAAAACTCAGGCAAATAGCAAAGAAACCAAGATCCATGCAAGATAAAACTTTATAAAGCTAAATTAGAACTCTAAAACTTTGAAACTTAGTAAACTAACCATAAGCTATCTACTAAGCTGAAAAAATCTATAAACCCATAGCTAAATTAACAAAATTTAAATTCTAAGGACTCTAAGTACTGTTTTGGAGTTTTCAGGTTTTTAGACTTTTGCAGTAAATTAAACTAAGAAAATAAGCTAGAAATTGAAAATTAAGACTTAAAATGTATTAAGCTATATTAAAACTTAAATCCTACTGAATTTAATAAGCTAAATCTTAAAATTACTTATCTAAACTAAGCTATGAACACAGCAGTACTAACTGAGGTTAGTACTGCTAGTATAAAAGTTCAGCAGTACTTTCACTTGAAAGTACTGCTGATGCAATTTTGACTTTTGAAAACTAAATAAGCAATGAAATAAGCTAGAAAATGAAAACTAAATCTAAATAAGCTGAAACTAAACTTAATTCTACTGAGATTAAAGCTAACAGTACTAATTTGTGAAAGCAGTACTAACTTGGAGGTTAGTACTGGTAGTGCAAAGGGTCAGCAGTACTAACTTAGGTTAGTACTGTTAGTGCAATTTTGAGAATGCACTAAACCAAACACTACTTAACCATTATGACAGATTTGAGAAAAGCTTTTAAAGAGAAATCTAATGAACAAATGCTAAATACCAGATAAAAAACTAGCTTAAAACAAACTTAACAATCATGATTAAACAACTGAATAAGCTTTAATCTAAGATCTTAACTAATTAAACTAATGTTTTTGGATTTTATGAGTTTTTATGACAGAAATTGATAACTAAAGATCTATAACTACTTAAGCAAAAACAGATGAAGACAAACAACTAATAAGTACTAGAAGAGACATTTAAACACTAATAAGCAAAGAGAATAAGCATAAGAACTCAAATCTAAACATAGACAAGCAATAAACAATATTTAAACTAGATTTAAATGGTAAATGGAAGAGAAACTTACAAACTCCTCTAGCTAACAAGAGGACCAGTTAAGGGCAGCTACAAGCTCTCTAGCTTATTAATAAGCTAGAGTATAAGTCCTTGGGATCTCTTCCAAGGTAAGATCCCCTTCCAAAAGCTTAGATAACTAATAAGATCCATAATAGATTTAACTGATTTAAGGTGTAGATAAGGTAATACTGATTCAACTGCTCTATTTCAGCTTATAGGATGAAAGAGCTTAGGAGTAGCTTTTTGAGACAATTTTAAGCTTATTAAAGAGAGCGTAAAGGTTGAAAATAAGAAGAGTCATACAAATTAAAACTGAATTTCATTAATTGAAAACTGAATTACATTACTAGAAAAGGAAATTACAAGAACATTTAAGTAAAAATACGAATTTAAGCTAAAAATTATATAAAAACTAGAATCGACTACTAAAACCTAGATTATAAAGAAAAATTCAAGACGCCTGTGTGTGTGAGAATGAGGCCTATTTATAGGACTGAAAGAAGCTTCTAGGATCTATAGCTCTGCCCTCCAAACCTTCAATCTCTGCCATTCATTTCTTCAATCATTTGATCTATGATGTGGGACGTTGGATCATTTTGTGGACACCTGAGGATTGCCAGCGTGGCATTCTTTGATGTGACGTTTGTGTTAGTTTTGTGAGTGAGTTTAGCACAAAACCCATCACAATTTGTGCTTCTTTCATTGATTACGTGGCCTTTGAGCTTGGGCTAGGATAAGTATCCCCTTGATTAGACTAATTTGACCCTTCATTTGTGCTTGCGCTTCCTTGAATTGACCAACGCACCCTCTAATTTTGATTTGCCCCTTATTTTTACCATGGCAGTGAAAATGGGAGAGACGATGAATAGTAAAAGGAGTTCCCGCTCCTTTTTTGACAGTTAAAACTGTTGTAGTTTGGAAGGATTGCACATTTGGCCCTCGTCTTTCTTTTCTCTCTTTCAAGTTATAAATAACTTTCGGAAATTGCAAGAATGGCCCTTGAAGATGAAAATTGGCTAAGGCTTTGGTCTTTTGGGGCTTCGGCTTTGTACTCTTTTGATTCTCGTGTCCGTGTTTGCTCGCTTTTGACTGTTTTCTTGTGATTTTTGTCTTATCCATACCTGCACACACAAAACACAAATACAAGCATATTTTTGCCATTTTTGGTCTGTTTTGGGTTTAATTGGGTTATTTTAGGTACAAACGGATATGTGTATTTTACACTTATCACTACACAACATGCAGAAGAGGATGAGCCATCAATAAGTGCCCCAAAACCTGTTAATGCTACAACAGGTTTTTTTTTTTTTTTTTTTTTTTTGTTGACGACATGGATTTTACTTATATTCCAACAGATGGCCCAGCAATAGTAGAAATGGTTAATGCTACAAAAGATAATTTTGATGTGGATGACCTTGTCAAGTTTCAAGAACTATTATTAGACGCAGAGAAGCCTCTTTACGAAGGATGTCCTGACTTTACAAAGTTGTCCGCAATAGTTAAACTACTCAACTTGAAGGGTAAATACGGAGCTTCTGATAAGTTTTTCACTGAATTACTAGGCTTGATAAAAAAGATGCTACCTGCTGGTAACGAAATGGTAGAAAAAAACTTATCAAGCCAAAAAAGTTATGAGATTGATGGGATCGGGATACAAAAAGATACATGTATGATCTAATCAACAACTTTACCTTCTTTATGGAAGAATGAAAAGGATCTGACTGCGTTTCGAACTTGTGGACATCAAGATGGAAGGTGGATATAAGACAAAGTAAAGTGTACGAAAACATTCTAGCCAAAGGTAATGTGGTACTTTCCAATCATACCAAGACTGCAATGACTATTTAAGATAGAAAGTATTTTAGAAGATTTAAGATGGCACGCGACACGGAGGATAACAGATGGTGTGTTACGTCACCCCACAGATTCACAGGCATGGCGTACCATAGATGAGAAATTCCCCCAAGAATTGCTGAGTTACAAATCGAGGCTAGGATATCGGCTGATGGGTTGACGTAAAACACGGGAACAGGCATACATAGTGTATGCAGTTTTAACTGCTCATATACAACCTTCCTCTATGGTTGTGTATGAAAAGAAAGTTTATCAACCTTTCGGTATTAATATCGGGATACCCGGGAAATGATATCGATGTTTTTTTAGAACCGTTGGTTGATGATCTACATACCTTATTCGAGACAGGGGTTGATACGTATGATGCTTCCACAAAAGATAACTTTAATCTACGTGCCATTGTGTTATGGACAATAAATGATTACCCTGCACTTGGTACATTATGTGGCTGCCCGTACAGTGGATTCAAAGGTTGTGTAGTATGTGGGAAAGATACAAACTGTGTTAGACTTTCTGCCTCATCCAAGCAAAGTTATGTTGGTCACAAACGATATCTACCATATAACCATCCGTTCAGAAAGCAAAAGAAGGCATTTAATGGACAACAAGAATTTCTCCAGGCTCCAATTCCAATGACCGGGGAACAAATATACAACGAGGTAAAACGTATTGAAAATAGTGGGGAAAAGGAAATGACACAAACAATATGCATCAGAAAACAGAAGATACGAGAGGCAGAGGTGGTAAGATTCAAAAGCAGAAAAGAAACACAACAGAAGAAGAGGGTAGTTCAAGCCAAAAGTAACCGGACAATCAGGTGTGTATTGAAGTCATTCAAACATTGGTATCGAAAACTTAAGTATTGGAGGCATAATCTTGTTCCACATTGTATTGGTTTTATGCATGTATAATGTTGCTAAGAGTATAGTCGGAACTCTGTTACATGTTCCGGGAAAGACGAAAGATGGATTGAATGCTCGATTGGATTTGGCTGAGTTGGGGGTAAAACCAGAGTTGTTTGCTATGCAAGATGAAGACAAAACAACACTACCTCCAGCAGGTTACACATTAACGAATGCTGAAAAAGACATCTTTTGTGAAACGTTACACAACATCAAGGTACTAGAAGGATATTGTTCAAATTTCTCTAGTTTGGTCAACCTAAAGGATAGGAAGCTCATTGGCCTTAAATCGCATGACTATCACATGCTAATGCAAGAGTTTTTGCCCATTGCAATACGTTCAATCATGCACCCACCCACACGATATGCTATTATCAGGTTTTGCTTTTTTTTAAATCGATATGTAGCAAAAGAAATTCTTATTGCAAGAACCTAGATAAGATGCATAGCAGACTTGTAGTGACATGTGCCTACTTTGAGAAGTTTTTCCTTCGTCATTTTTTGATATTATGATACCATTGACTGTGCACTAAATAGGGAGGTAAATTAATGTGGTCCGTTATGCTTTCGGTTGGGATGTTATCCCTTCGAAAGATGTATGAAGGTTATTAAAGGACACGTGCAAAACAGAAATAAACCAGAGGGATGCATTGCTGAGGAGACTATTGCGGAAGAAACAATAGAGTTTTTTAGCGAATATCATAAATCCATGGAAACTATTGGTATCCCACCTGATAAACATGAAACTTATGAAAATGAGGAAGGAAAGCCATTGTCGGCCAAAAAAACAAGTGAAGTTTCTGCGGAACTCTTTCAGAAAGCACATTTGTATGTAATACATAATACAGATGAAATTGTACCGTATATCGAGTAAGTAATTTCATAAACACTTGTCCTATTTTCGTTAATTAAATTGTTCTATCAAAATATAATAATCAAAGACATTGTTTCAGGCGACACAAGCAAGTTTTGAAAACAGAAAACCCGGGTAAGCGAATAGCATTTCTAGAGAATGAGCACATTAAATCTTTTGCTAAGTGGTTACGCGAAGAGGTAATTAATCGTATATTATTTATAATTTTTTGTTGTTGTTTCCTTAAATTTGAACGAATAATATATAAGTGTAATGAATTCTGGTGGAGAGAGAGTCTAGCTGATCGACAAAGAAGTGTATCAGAAACTATAACGGTGGATATCATATGACCACACGGCCACTCGTAGTGAATAAATACGATCGCATATTAAACATCAATGGGATACCTTTGTACGAAATGTCAATGGATGGCAAGTTTACCAGAAAGTGGGGTTAGTGTTGAAGCATCATCTGTACATATCTAAAGAAGTTGCAACCACAAGACAACCATACTATTATGGTGTTTTACAAGAGATATGGGTCCTAGATTACCGTTTCAGGAAAATTCCTCTTTTCAAATGTGATTGGGTTAATCAAAAATTTGGTGGTGTGAACGCGATAAACTTGGGTAATACATTAGTCGACCTGAATAATTTAGGCCACAAGTTGAGCGTTTATATTAGCCTTCACAAGCACTACAAGTGTTTTATGTGAAAGACCCGAAGATAAAAAATTGTCTATTATCTTTAAGACACCTCCCAAGAATTACAAAGATACGTATGACGAAGTCGATGAGGAATTTAGTACCGTCATTCACCATCGCAATGATAACGTATTGCCTCTTGTAGATCAACGTGACTTGGCTAATGAATCATGAGAGGGACTACTATCAAAGGACGTGGGTGTTATGATACGAATTCTAAGTGAACAATGTTCATGCTCAAGTTGTCATGCAAATACTCTTGTGAATGATTTCATTTTATCTATTAATTTCTTTACATCTTGTTGGTTTATATGTGTGTACTGTTGAACTTATTAGTAACTGCACAGGACAAGTTAGTGCTGCCAGGCACTGTCAGCTGTAATGGTTGTTTTGTGTAATAATGTTCAGTTTTGTGTCTGGTGAATAAGTATGAAGGATGTTATATGGAGTTTGCTAGTAAATCCTATTTAATGAAAGTTATGATGTTTATTAAGTTCAGTGTTGTTTAGTTCTTATTAAGAATTGTTTGAAAGCTTTGCTGGATAATTGAATGACAGTTATGATGTTTAGGAATGGTTAAACTAGTTCATACTGCTAGGTTAAACCTAATACTGCTAAGGTAAGTTAAAACTGCTAAGCTAAGAACTGAACTGATACATTAATTAATGATAACACACATTAATTCATTCCACCCACCACCGCCTAACTATCCCTCTACCCCCTTAAACTCTTCCACCCATTCATAACACACATTAATTCATTTCACCCACCAAATTCGCTTCAGCTATTAGTAATCCTAACACTTTATCTAACCCTAATTTCAAACATGGCAATCGAACGGTACCCTTTATTATTTTTTTTAATTATTTAATTTTTTTATTATTTTTTAGATTCTCTTATAATGTGTGTCCATTATATGTTTTTTTTCAAGCTTAACTGCTCATATGTGTTGCTGTGTGTTGCTTATCTGCTCATGTTTCTTAGAATGATAACCTTTTTCTATCCCTTTATCTTTCTTAAAAACACCATTATATAGCAGTTTAGGGGTGTTTGGATTAAAAAATTAGACCCAAATGCATTAGCCACATTATGAAGGAGTGTTGGAATATTGTGAAACCAAATAAATTGATTTTGATCTTGCTAAGGATATTAGATAGGTTGGCAACCCATTTCCTTCAGGCCATACCCATCACACATTTGCTGTCAACATTAGTCAGAGCTTTAATTGAAAAGACTTCCTTGTATGCATAGCTTTGACTTGTTGTGTTAACTTGCAGAAAAACAATTGTTGTGAATTTAGAATAGTAGCTCAAACAACAACATACTCGGACTCTAATAGCACTTCTTCAAATTAGCGCTTCCGATAGAATGATTTGATCTCCAGTCGAACCAACCTAAGGTTTGCTCAAATGGTACCACTATTTGTCAGATGAGTACAAGGACAATGGCAGGTTTTGGGGTTCAAAATCAGGATGTAATGAAAGTGATGTAAAACCTTATTGGAAAGACATTAAAAAGGCTAAAGCATGTATGTTGGCTAAAGCACAAGCATCTGAAGCATCTTCTAAGGCTAAAGTAGAAGCACGTGGGTCTAAGGCTAAGCTACAAGCATCAACTAAAAACAATCTTGTCAAAAAGGCCTGTTTGAATACAAAATTGTGTACTTGGGCTTGCAAATGCTAAAACCAGGGATGTTATTAAAGGCAAGACCTTTGGAGTAAAGATACAATGACTTTTGCTGACTTTTGCTGACTTTTGCTTGAGAGAAATTAGGGAAGAGAAAGCATAGAAGTGGATTGTGATGTTTAATCTACTTTATGCTGTTATGTTTTTTGCGTCCTTATGCTATGGTAGTTGATGTAATCTACTATAAAAACAATATGCCTGTAATTGAATTTATTTGTTAGATGGTTTGTATTTGGTTAATGAAATAATGATGTTATCTTTTATTATTTGGTTATCTTGCTTATTTTAATTGTCAAATGTGTGTTTTGGTTTAGGGTTATTATCTGGCTTTAATTAATACTTAATTTTCCTTTGCTAGAATAATTGACATTAGTCTCAGACATCCGCAGATGAAAGAGATGGGCAGCAAGTGTCAGTATTTTTATGGGGCCATCAATACAAGATTGCTAGATGCTTATGGATATAACACAATTGAGGAATATCTATCATGGAACTACTTTCCAAGCATAGACAATGAAAGCACAGACATGGAAACCACAGATAAGAGAAACACAGACAAGGATTGCATTGTTGACTCTAACTCTGCAATGTCTAAAGGTAAATATGTACCAGTTTGCAGAAAAAAAACAGACCAATGTTGTATAGCATGTAACAAGTCAGGGATCTGTGCTGGGACTACCAAATGTTACTACATGGGATGAAATTGAAAAGAAAATGGGAGCCAGGAAATCAAAAACTTATGCAGATAAGGCAAAGGGGAAAAGAAAGGTATCATGTGGAAGCTGATCATGTTATAACATGTTTTAGATGTTAGCTTTTGTTTGTGTTTTGTTTAGCAATCAAACTTTATGGTGACTTATGTAATGGTGAAAATCATGTACTTTTTAAAACCTTATGAAATTTGATGTATTGGTCTGTTTGGTTTGTGATGTTATTGTCTGGTTTGTGTGTTATTACAGCTTGCACATTGCATAAGTAGAGGGAGAAAAAGCCACGGTTTAATAAGTAGTTTCTATAAGCACTCTTTAAGCTACTAGCAAAAAAATAATGAAGATAACTTCTATATTAAACAGGAATGCATAACATTAACGAATAGGTTACTCTGGCAAGATGGTAAACCGCTTGACTTCCGTAAGGGAGGTCGCCGGTTCGATTCTTCTAGAGTGTAACATCCTTTTTTATAAGCAATTTTTAAGCTACTAGCCAAAAACAATGAAGCTTAAACTTCTATATTAAAACGGAAATGCATTACATTAATGAATAGGTTGCTCTGGCAAGATGGTAACAAACTGCTTGACTTCTGTAAGGAGTCGCGGGTTCGATTCTTGTTGGGTGTTGTAACAGTCTTTTTTTATTCTTTTGTTATGGAATATATGTTTTTTTGGGTATTTAGTCACATTACAAACTAAACTAAAAGTAAACCAAAGTGTTAATAAGTGTGACCATATAGTGTTTAAAGTGACGAAATGTCTATTTTGGTGTGAACTATTGATCATCAAATGGCCACATGAAATTGAATGTTTGTGTGACCTTTTGTATATTGCACACAAAGCATGTTTGTTTTTGGTATTTTTAAATTTTTTTTTAAAAATTTTTTTTTTTTTTTTTTTTTTTTTTTTTTTTTTAAATTTTACACAAAACCCCACAAAAATTTTAAATTTTTTTTTAAAAATTAATTTAATTTTTAAAAAAAAATCGCATACAACTAAGATAAAATAGGTGACCAAAAGGTTAATAAGTGTGACATATGGTGTTTAAAATTGAAGAAATGTGTATTTTTATTGTGACTATTGATCAATCCAATGGCCACATGAATTTGAAGTTTTGGTGACCTTTTGTAATATTTAGCGCACACAAAAGCTTGTTTGTTTTGGGTATTTAGCTCACATACATACTAAGACTAAAGTGACAAAAGTGTTAATTAAGTGTGACCATATGTTGTTTAAAGTGAAAGAAAATTGTGTATATTGTGTGAATAATGTTTTCCAATGGCCCACATGTATTTTATGTTTGTGTGCATTTGTAATATTTAAGGTTCACACAAAGCATGTTTTTTTGGTGTTTAGTCACATACAATAGCATAAGTGGCCAATGTGTTAATTAAGTGTGACTTATGGTGTTTAATTGAAGAAATGTGTATTTTGTGTGACTATTGATCATCCAATGGTCACATGAATTTTATGTTAGTGTGACCTTTTGTAATATTTAGTCACACAAAAGATGTTTGTTTAGGGTTTTTAGTCCACATTAATTAGCTAAAGTAGCCAAAGTGTTAATAAGTGTGACCATATGGTGTTTAAATTGAAGAAATGTGTATTTTGTTTGTTGACTATTGATCATCCAATGGCCACATGAATTTGATGTTTGTGTGACCTTTTGTAATATTTAGCCACACAAAGCATGTTTGTTTTGGGTATTTAGTCACATACAACTAAGCATAAAGTGACCAAAAGTGTTAATAAGTGTGACCATATGCTGTTTAAATTGAAGAAATGTGTATTTTGTGTGACTATTGATCATCCAATGGCCACATGAATATTATGATTGTGTGCACAAACGTTTTGTGTACCATTATATGCCATTTGTCTTTAGGAAGAAATGTGACTAAACACATTAGCTTTTGGCAAGCTAACACAAACTAAACTTTAGACACACATATTAAAGTTATGTGACCATATGTACTGGATTTTGGCTACACTTAAATAATGTGTGATAAAAAGTTTAGTGTGACCATATATCGCATTTGGCCATAGTGTTCAAGTGTGTGACATATATTTATCACTATTTATATGTATATCGTGACTAATGCTTCAAGCTTACTTGTATTTGTCACGCGTTCCAAATTCATATGTGGCTAAATAATCAGAAAAAAAATTACCAGTTACCTTTAGCCACATAAATGTTCGAATGTGTGGCAATACAGTTCTAATGGTCACACGATCAAAATTTCATGTGTGGATGATTAGTAAATGTTATTTATTTTGGTACCTTTAGCCACATAAATATGCGAATGTGTGGTCGTTCCATTTTGCCCATGTGTGACCAAATCCCAGATTTATACTAGTGACATCTTCCAGATAGCATTTGTATGTTGAAACGTCTCAAATCTCTCACATTCAATAATGATTATCCTTTTAAGGAGCTGCGATCAATACTAAACATAACGACAAAAAGCCCTTTCTAATAAACCCGCTTTATACAAAATGCATTGCAGCGAAATGCAGGTATTAAAACTTTAGTTGTATCCAAACCTAATTTGTACATTTAATACAACAAGTTCGTTTGCTCGTTGCTTTGCACAAGGCTTACCGGGCGGATGGTCGGGGCATGGTGTGTCAACATATTTTAAGCTGACAAGTGAGAAGTTAATACGTGTCTAGTTAGCCACATTATTAATCGTTTTTGAGACAAAAGTTATACAAGAAAGCTTAGCGTAAGGCTACTATGTGAAAAGTTACTAAAATACTACATATGGAAGATGCATACAAAGGAGGTCTAGTAAAAAAGTATAATAGTGATTTCAAGTGCTTAATGCATATTGAATACAGTTGGTATTACATTACAAATTTCATGAATTATCTCTTTTTGTTCTGATTTATACGCAACATACCTTCCAATGAAGACAATAGTCAGAAGTTAAATCCATTACCAACCTAGATTCGCCTCAATTAATTAGCAAAGATACCATTGACTCATTTACCTGCAAAGGCGGAGATTTAATTAATTCACATGTGTAAGAAACATCTTTTAAAAGGGTGTTTTGTGTTAACTTATTCAAAGTGTTTATGCCTCTTAGTTTTATAAGATCAATAGGTTGCTTAGCTAATTATATTGTAAAAGGCCTTGAATTTTGCTTAAATCCTAAAACAAAACCATATCCAAATTTAAGCATCTAAACACAAAATTCTATCACCTAAACATAGCACATGATGCTCTATGTTCTAAGATAGTATGAGTATATAAATAAGAGATGTGTAGCATTAACCCACTATAAGTCTAATCCTACCACCGAACTGATACTGTTGTTACATTTTCATTTTGTTTTAGTTTTGTTAAATTACCTGGAAGTTTGTGGTGGAAGTCGGTCCCCAATATTAAGAGCAACCGAATCATAGGATTGTGCCGCCTTACTCTCCTTATCAAATTCACCTGATAAACCATTCAGCATCATTATTAGCTAAGGGTTTGCATGCTTATGAAAGGTAAGCCCAAAACCAAATAATCCGTAAGCCGGCTATATAAGCTGAAACAAACACTATACACTGATTTTTCAAAATAGTGAGGTTACAAAATAAAAGGTGACATTAGATGGCCTAAAATAAGCTTAACCAAACACCACCTTATCAGTTTTTTTATGCATGTGTGCATCAATACATGTGTGGATGTGCCTATGGAATGTTTACATATGTGTGTGTGTGTTTTGGGGGCTAAAAGAAATGGAGCATACCTTTTCCACTATCTGTAATCAGCTTTTGCATAAAAGATTGACTATTGGTAGTTTCATAAAGACATAGATTGAGGAACTTTGGCCAATAACCTTGTTCCTTCCTTTCAACGTTGCTTCTCTTTATTCCCCAATAGAAATAGAAGACACTCACTATGTAGGGCCCACAAGGAAACGAATAAGTACCATTAAATGACCACAATAATTGTAAACAAACACTTTTTAGAGAAAACCTAATACTACTTAAATTCTGAACCCATGTCACCTTTAAGAGGCAAGCTATTAAAAAGAGGCCCACACAAAACTTCCGGTAAAGAACTTTGCAAACCTCACTACTTGCTTCCTTACAGTATTTAGTTATAGTTTACTGTATTTTAACGAATACACCAGAGATGGAGTTGCACTTGTTTTCTTATGCTTAATACAGGAACCTTCTGAACGAAATGACAACGTTGGTGGAGTATTTATAAATCTAAAAATCTCCAAGTGTTGGAGTCTTGAAATACCAAGACGGTTGTTCAACACACGTTTTGCTCATGAACTCAACTTGGAGAATCATTCCTGAGCAAAATATCAGGGGAGTTTCCTCATTCTAATTCTATTTCCCTTAATATTTAATTGTTTTATCTATACAATGAGGACGTTGTATAATTTAAGTGGGGGGATGGAGAATTAGAACGTACTTGTCCTCATTTTCACAAATAAAATGCTAACATGCCTAAAAATGGATCAAATTTATATAAAAAAAAATTAGCATGACTTTTTGTGAAAAATCACTAGTTACATTACCTCACGCACTATAACCCTTAATGTCTATTTGTGAGAATTAAGCCTATCCGTTTCCAATTGCTTACTAAAATTCCACAAAAATATGAGTGTGCCGGTGATGTAGTGGACTTTAGAACTTGGCCTGGTATATCACTCGAGACCTCAATGATGAGTACTATGGATTTAGATGGAGTAGCATGTTGACTTGTAAATTTCTAGGATTAAACCAAAAAGCCTTTACATGTTGTATTATTAACTAACTACACTGGTTAGTTACTCCCGTGTAACCATTTTGCTTACTCTTATTTTTAGAGTAAAGATACCTCTAGAACAACCTGCTGAGCCATTCTTTTCTTTTTTTCCTCACCAATTAAAAATTGTTTCGTTTCACCTTTACACCATAGCCTACCGTGTAGATTAAAGCCTATTTTAATCAATGTTGCTAGTTGCTTTCGTGTAAAGTTTTGTAGTTCCTGCGTCAAAGTGTGTTGGGACTTAAAGACTTCAAGATGATTCTTAGAGTTACTGCTGCTCAGTGCTGCTGGTACAAAAAGTTTATGCTGTTGGATTACAACTGTTAGAAGAATTGCTACTGTCAGAAGATAAAGACGAGTAAAGAGATAAGGATTACTTAGAGGTGAAGATTAGAAGATAATTATAGAATAGATTGTATCAGAATATTCTATAAGTTTATGTTTATCTTTTGTATATGTTGTAAGCCACTAGGACTCCTTAGTCTATAAAAGGAGGCTCTAGGGCATTAGTTGAGATACAAGTTTTCATAGTTGTCAAGTCGATTTAGAAAAGCTTCAAGGTTGTAAACCCTAGTACTAGTGAAGAGTACTCGTATTATTGATCTAATAATATTGGAGCGTTTGGTTATATATTTGTTCATTCACAATTACTGTTCTATTCATTATACTTCTAGATATTAAGGTGTAGATTCCGCATACACTTTAGTATACATACAAAGTTTCTACAATAAGTTATTTTGGATTTATCCAAGGTAATTTAACCTTAGACAAGCTAAGGAATCGATCAAGGATTGAGATCAACAAGTGGTATCATAGCTTTGCTTTAAGAAACTTTGATCTAGAAGTCATGAAATTTGAATCTGCACATAGTAATACTACTGCTAAGCTACCCATACTCAAACTAGGTGAGTATGAGATGTGGGTGATAAGAATTAAGCAGTACTTCCAGATACAAGACTATGCTCTATGGGAGGTCATAGAGAATGGTAACTCATGGGTGTCTGTACCACAAACAGCACAAGAGAATGGTACTTCAGTTACAAAGATGTTTGTACCTGTAACTGCTGAAGAAAAGACCAACAAGAAGAATGATGTGAAGGCTAGAAGCTTGCTACTCATGGCTCTTCCCAATGAACATCAACTCACATTCAGTCAGTACACTGATGCTAAAACAATGTTTGCTGCCATCGAAACACGATTTGGAGGTAATGAAGCTACTAAGAAAACACAGAAGACACTTTTGAAGCAACAATATGAAAATTTTAGTGCATCAAGCGCAGAGTCTCTTGACTCTATCTTTAACAGGCTTCAGAAGATTGTCAGTAGGCTTGCAATTTTGGGTGTGGTCATCGCTCAAGAAGACTTAAATTCAAAATTTTTGAACAGCTTGCCTCCTGAGTGGAATACGCATGTTGTAGTCTGGATGAATAAGGCTGAAATTGAAACAATGAGCATCGATGATTTGTACAACAACTTCAAGATTGTTGAACAAAGTGTAAAGAAATCTGTTGGTGCAAGTAGTGGTGCTCAAAACTTGGCCTTTATGACTGCTCCAAGCACTAGCAGTACTAATGATGTTAATACTGCTATACCTGCATATGAAGTTAGTACTGCTAGCCCTAATGTTAACACTGCTAGTCCTCAAGTTAGTACTGCTAGCTTCAGTGATAATGTTGTGTATGCTTTCATGGTTGAGAATCCTAATGGTTCTAATCTCCTACAGCAAGACTTAGAGCAAATTCATGAAGATGATCTGGAAGCAATGGATTTGAAGTGACAGCGCTCTCTGCTAAGTATAAGGGCAAAGAAGTACTATCAAAGGACATGCAATTTTTTTTTCATTAATGCTAATGATACTAATGGGTATGATAAATCCAAGGTAGAGTATTTCAACTGTCATAAGATGAGACACTTTGCCAGGGAGTGTAGAGCACCAAGGAACAAGGAGGGTCAGTTCAGAAATCAAGACAACACTAGGAAGCAAGGAAACAATGAAGACACATCTTCAAAGGCAATGTTGGCTATAGATGGTGTAGGTTTTGACTAGAGTGACATGGCAGAAGAACAGGTTCAGACAAACATGGCTCTAATGGCGTTTTCAGACTCTGAGGTATACAATGATAAAACTTGCTCTAAAACTTGTTTGAAAAACTATAAAACTCTTAAGAAATAGTGTGATATTGATTGTTAAACTTAATCAAACTAATTTACAGCAACTACATATAAAAGAAGGTTTTAGCAAAATTAGAAAGTATCATCTTATCACATATAGAAAGAATGAGGTTCTTTTTAGTGAAGAAGTTGCAGTTCTTAAAAGAGAAGTAGCTTGCAAAGACTATGAAATAAATGTGCTTAAAAGTGAGTTTGAAAAAGTTAAGCAAGAAAAAGAGGGCATTGAATTTAAAATTGAGAAATTTGATAAGGCCTCAAAAGACCTAGACAAGTTGTTAGGGAGTCAGATAACTGACAAAAGTAAAAAGGGTTTGGGGTATAGTGCAGTTCCTCCACCTCATACTTTAATCTATAATAGACCTAAAAAGCTTAATTTGTCTTATTCTGGTCTTGATGAATTCAAAGGTTATGGTTCTGAGAATAGTAAGCAAGAGTCTAACATTGTTTGTGATCAAAAATCAAATGATTCTAAGGAAAATTCTTATGACTCTTTGGTAAAAGAACAAGTATCAAAAGACACATGTAGCTTTGTTAAGTCTTTACTTAATGTTGATAAAGAAACTGTTTTTCCTGTTGATAAAAAGGTAGAGTTTGTCAAACCTAAAAATCATAAAAACTAGTTAAAAAGTCAGTTAGGTATACTGAGATGTATAGATCACAAACTCCTAGGGGCAATCAAAGGGATTAGAATGGACAAAAGTCCAATCAACTAGGAAGTGATTTTGTGATGTATAACAAAGCTTACTTTATTTGTGGGAGTTTTAATCATGTACAGGC
>BQNB010080981.1:0-28104 GCA_026074375.1 Tanacetum coccineum
AATTGTGAAAGTTAGCAAAGGTGCGCATTATGCAGCTTAAATGAAGATATTTTGAAGATTATTATTCTAAAGACCAATACGTCGTATCCATCAAGGAAAATATGATGTATTTGTGCCTGCACTCACCAAATACCATAGAAGAATAAAGCTCAATACACCGTATCCAGAGAGACTCAATACGCCGTATTTAAGATATAGTATGTGAATATTCTGAAAGATATCAAGCGTGGTTCCTACTCCAAGAAATCCCCAATACGCCGTATCCAATCCTTGGATACGCCGTATCGAACCGACTTCCAAACCTTATAAATAGAAGACTCAAAAATGAGTTTTAAGTGTGCTAAATCATATTCTCGATACCTAAACCATAAAAGTTTTTTTTAGAGGAGAAAAAGAGCAGAAGAGGTCGAGCAACGTTATCAATTCCATAGGAAACAACATGTAATTCCATATACTTTAGTAATCGTTCAGATTTTGGTATCATTCGTTAACTCGGTTAGTTTACCTTGGCTAAATAATTGCTTTTGTATATATTATGACGTTTGAAGGCTAATACCTTCAGGTATTAGCCATTATTATGAAGATCTGAATGTTTGGTATTTGTTTATCTTAATTTCTTGATTTATCGTTGAATGCATGTTTATGTTTATCAATTTATACTTGTTTACGCGCTTTTGTATGTGACCTATCATTCAACTGGATCTTGTGATACGAACCAAGTAGATCTAGAGTCTGGGATAGCTCTCCATATAGTAATTTGTACATCTAGAACCATATGATCATAAATATTGTCCTTCTAAATCTGTGTCTAGGTCTTAGGATGATGTAACGCCTAAGTCTTAAGAATGATATGCCACCTCGAGAGAAGAAATCATTACACTTAATAAACAAACCAACTTTCTAATCGGATTAATAATAGTTAATAAAATTTTCTTATATTTGGCTCGACCGCTCTTTTATCTTTTGTTAATTAGCCTGCGTGGGTTAAAGTGCCTTGAATTGATTGTAGTCACCAACCAAACCATGCCAGTCTCTCAGGCTGAAAACCCCCTTTCCTATTAGAATTAGGATTAAGACTGACATAGGTTTAGAATAGAATAGAATTAACATAGATTAGATAACCAATATATTAATTAAATTGATAGATTTAACCTCGTTTCAAGTGTTAGACACCCTATTACCATGAAACTACTACCGATCGGGTACACTGCCAGTTAAAGTGTTGTTTTTTGGTTTAGTCGGCAAAATATAAATTTAAAACTTGAATCAATAAAATATACACCACACAACGACACATCAATCCCTCTTAAGTTATTTCACATGCATTTAATATACTCTTAGGGGCCTTGTTATAACACCTCCAAAATCAGGTAGCAGCGGAATCCGAATGTGGTCACGGGTACGTTTCTTCTTAATGATCACTACGCTTGTATCCTCTTTGATTCTAGTGCTGAGAAGAGTTGTGTATCTTCAGTGTTTACACCTTTTATTGATATTGCCCCAACTACTTTAAATACTAGTTATGAAGTAGAGTTAACAGATGAAAAGGTGGTTAGTACCAACACTGTTTTACGAGGTTGTACCTTAGTCTTGCTTAATCACGTGTTCAATATTGACCTACTCCCGACCTGACTAGGAAGTTTTGATGTAATTATTGGCATGGACTGGTTGTCATACCACCGAGCTGTCATAGATTGTTATGAAAAGAGCATCCGTATTCCTCTTTCGAACGACGAGATTCTTGAAGTACAAGGCGAGAGGCCGGAAAAGGATCCTGGATCACTTGCGTATATCAAGGCCGATGAGAAGAAGCTTGATGACATTCAGGTTGTCCGAGACTTCCCTGAGGTATTTCCAGATGATCTGTCAGGTTTACCTCCTGTGCGAGAGATAGAATTTCACATCGATCTGATTCCAGGCACGTCGCCAGTTGTTAAATTGCCATACCGATTAGCCCCTTCAGAAATGTTAGAACTGTCGAATCAACTTAAAGAACTTCAAGAGAAGGGTTTTATTCGACCAAGTCACTCACCATGGGGAGCACCCGTGCTTTTTGTCAAGAAGAAAGATAGTTCAATAAGAATGTGTATAGACTACAGGGAACTAAACAAGTTGACTATAAAGAATCGTTACCCTCTCCCCAGAATTGATGACTTGTTTGACCAATTATAAGGTGCGTGTTGTTTCTCCAAGATCAATCTTTGCTCGGGATATCATCAGTTAAGAGTCCAAGAGGAAGATATACCGAAGACCGCGTTTAGAACTCGATACGGGCACTTTGAGTTCACAGTCATGCCATTTGGGCTGACGCACGCACCAACAATCACCGAGCTCTCATCGATTGTTATGAGAAGATTGTCCGTATTCCTCTTCCGAATGGCAAGATTCTTGAAGTTCAAGGCGAGAGGCCGGAAAAGGATCTTCGTTCACTTGCATGTATCAAGGCTGATGAGAAAAAGCTTGATGACATACGTGTTGTCCGAGACTTCCCTGAGGTATTTCCAGACGATCTGTTAGGTTTACCTCTTGTGCGAGAGATAGAATTTCGCATTGATCTGATTCCAGGCGCATCGCCAGTTGTTAGATCTCCATACCGGTTAGCCCCTTCAGAAATGTTAGAATTGTCGAACCAGCTTAAAGAACTTCAAGAGAAGGGTTTTATTCGACCAAGTCACTCACCATGGGGAGCACCCGTGCTCTTTGTCAAGAAGAAAGACGGTTCGATGAGAATGTGTATTGACTACAGGGAACTAAACAAGTTGACTATAAAGAACCGTTACCCTCTCCCCAGAATTGATGACTTGTTTGACCAATTACAAGGTGCGTGTTGTTTCTCCAAGATCGATCTTCGTTCGGGATATCACCAGTTAAGAGTTCGAGAAGAAGATATACCGAAGACCGCATTTAGAACACGTTATGGACACTTTGAGTTCACAGTCATGCCATTTGGACTGACAAACGCGCCAGCAATATTTATGGACTTAATGAACCGCGTCTGCAAGCCGTATTTGGACAAATTCGTAATTGTGTTCATTGACGACATCTTAATCTACTCAAAGTCAGAAGAAGAGCATGAAGTCCACTTGAAAACGATTTTAGACTTACTCAAGAAGGAGAAGTTGTACGCCAAATTTTCAAAGTGCGAATTTTGGTTACAAGAAGTACAGTTCCTAGGACATGTGGTCAACCGTGATGGTATCCACGTGGATCTTAGCAAGGTTGAGTCGGTCAAGAACTGGAAGACCCCTGAGTCACCAACAGAAATCCGTTCATTTCTAGGATTGGCAGGATACTACCGAAGGTTTATCAAGAATTTCTCCAAGATCGCCAAGCCCCTCACCCTGTTGACTCAAAAGAATAAGGCTTATGTGTGGGGCGATAAGCAAGATGAAGCTTTCCAAATTCTGAAGGAGAAACTATGCAATGCTCCTGTGTTAGCACTCCCCGATGGACCCGATGACTTTGTGGTCTATTGTGATGCATCAAAACAAGGTTTTGGGTGCGTGCTGATGCAGCGAGGCAAAGTGATAGCATATGCGTCAAGACAGTTGAAGAAGCATGAGAAAAATTATACCACCCATGACCTGGAATTGGGTGCGGTGGTGTTCGCTCTTAAAATCTAGAGACATTATCTTTATGGGACGAAAAGTGTTATCTACACTGACTACAAGAGTCTCCAGTACATATTTAACTAGAAAGATTTAAATATGTGACAAAGGCGATGGATCGAGCTACTCAGTGACTACGAGTGTGAGATCGAATACCACCTAGGCAAGGCGAACGTGGTGGCAGATGCCTTGAGCAAAAAAGAAAGACTCAAGCCAAGGCGAGTACATAGTATGAGTATTACTATTCATTCTGGACTTAAGACTAAGATTTTGGAAGCACATGGCGAAGCTTCCAAGGATCTTAAAGCTTCAGCTGAATTGCTAAGAGGATTAGAAAAACTAATAAAAACAAAGTTATATAAATAAATACATAAATATTTATAATAAACTGTTTTAGCACGAATTCCAAACAGTAAAATTTATATTTTTATAAAATACTACATGTCATGAGGATTCCAAAAAGGTAAGAAACTCGAAAATCCGATTAATAACGAAGGAGATACGAAAATTACAAGTTTAAGATAATAAATACTTTTATAAAACTATTTTTATAAAAGTTACTGTTCACATCAGTAAAATACAGTTTGAAAACATCATTAATTATATAAAACTTTTAAATACGAAAACGTGCTCGAAAGAATCACTAAAAACGGAGTTAAAACGAATAAGTTACGACATTTACGAGATTTACGATAACTAAAATTATAAAAATAAGTTTATATCTGTTATGAACAGTAAAAAGTACTGTTCATCAGAGGACTAAAATTTTAAAAATGTAACATTTTGATAACTCGTCTTAATACGAAAACGTGAACGTAAGAAACGGACTTAAAACGAGAAAGTTACGCCATTTTTACTAAAGTATTATTTATAAACGTTTTTAACTATAAACACGATTTCACAAATGCGATTAGATGGTGATGTAGCTATATAGAATTATATGTGGTATTAGTTAATCAAAGTGCTATATTACTAGGGAGTTTCATAATGAGGCCTCTTCGGGGTGGCGTATTGACGAGTTGTTGGATTTACGATTTAAAGTGTCCTAGCTCCTCATACGTCACTACATGACCTCTTAATTATGATAGCCCGAACGATAGTATGATGAGCTATACGACCTATAAATAATCAAAGTGTTTAGTACTTATACGACCTATATTGGATTAGGTTGCATTCGATCGTAAGCGTGACGCATTTTCTATTGTGAATACTTTTGGATTATCAATAACTCGAGGTGAGTTCATAGCCCCATTTCTATCTACTTGTTTTATAAACTCTACGGGGTGAAATTACATGCTTGTTTTACTACGGACACAAGTGTTTTAAACTGTATGCTATCCAGATTATTATTGCCTAAGTTACCACAGTGCCATCTAAGTCCCTAATATCATGAACCGTCAATTGCTATTATAGTGAGCGCTAGTGTTGTGGATAGATCTATCGGGACTAACAATCCCCACCGGAATTTATGGTCACAAGTTGATCATGGTGCATTTAACATTTAGAGAACTGTAGGCTGTTTTGGCAGACACCCTACCTATTTAGGGCAGACAGACAGTTAAGGCTTCGGGGTCATGAGCTTAGTGCAATAATACATGTTTTGGACTACTGAATTTGTTTCATAGTCTACCATTACCTAAATCTTGTGGTCCACTCTTTACTTGATAAACCTATGAATTCACTCAACCTTTGTGTTGACTTTTAGCATGTTTAATTTCAGGTCCTAAGGTATAAGCTTGGATGGGAGCCGTGATGGATATCAATGAAGATGGATTCTGTGTTTATTTAAATTCAATGCAACTTTTATCTATAAAAACTTAAGTCATCTTTTGGTAGTATGAAGCTTTTGTTTAATTAAAAACGTATGTGGAAATGTTTATGACTTTTAAAACATATGGGACCTAATGTATGAACTCTGACATTTTGCTATGGCATCGAATGAAATCTTATCTTAAACGTCCATTTAAGGTCGTTTCCTATATCTTGATTGTTGTACTTTAAAGTCGCACCCCAATGCTACTATTCTGCTGCCTGTCCGATTTTAGGGGTGTGGCACTTGTAATAGTCTTCATACTACCTTACTTGTGCGTTGCCTTAACGAAATATTAAATAGACGGTTGGTTCCTGTAATCCGTTCATGACCTAGGAAATACTTACGCAGATCATCACAAGTGTGACAAAGCAACGAATCTAGGAGAAGCAATCTGAGGAGTAGTGCATGATTAGGTAAATACATTTGTTTATCATAAAGTTATCACCAGTAGTTTAGATTATAATTAGTTTAGTTATTAGTTAAACAAAACCTCTCAAACCATAGATTTACATGCTTTCATAAAATTTAAAAACACAAAAAGAATCTTCTCTCAACCTTTAGAATTTTGTTAGACGGTGATCAAGCCTTCCCAACCTATTCCCCTAGAGAACGATAACAACCCCCGAGTCTTGCCTATACTACATTGCAACGATTAGGTATACTGCCTAGGGAGTTGTAAAACTTCATGTTGAAGTCTTTACGACTACATCAATCACAGATCCAAGATATTTAAAGGACTCATTCGGCTCTAAGATATATTCGCCATGCGGATTTCCGCTTCCTCGTTATGGTCGTTCTCATTCATGTTGAAGTTGCATCGCATGTATTCTGTCTTCTAGCGTCTCCCTCCACTGCTCTAATCTTTCATTCAGCCCCTCTGGCATGTCCGAAACTAGCATAATATCATCCAAGAATATCAAGCACTAGGGAATGCTCTCTTGTATCCCCCTCGACAACTCATCTAGAATCAAGGCATAAAGGTACGTGCTAATAGCTGAGCCTTGGTGTAGCCCAACATCCACCAGAAGTACTCTAAGTTTCTAGTTGAAGTCCGCACACAAGTCCCTGCCCCTTCGTATCCTGGATAACTTTTATGTATTTCGTCGAAGTTCCTATATCTCTTAAAGTCTTCCAAATCAACTCCCGTGGAACGCTGTCATATACCTTCTCAAGGTCTAAGAATGTCAAATGCATGTCCTTTTGTCTTTCTCTATACTTCTCCATAAGGGTTCTAATAATATGTATTGCTTCCATCGAAGACCGTCCCGACATAAAACCGAATTGGTTTTCTGACACCCCGGTCTCTCGTCGCAACCTTCTCATAACTCTCTCCTAGATTTTCATGGTGTGGCTAAGTAGTTTAATGCCCCTTGTAGTTGCTACATGTTTATGCGTCCTCCTTGTTCTTGTAGATGGGGATTACCTCGCTGCGTCTCTACTCCTCGAGAATTTTAGCTCTCAATAAAATCTTATTGAAGAGGATTGTTAGCCACCTCACCCCCTCGCCTCTAAGGCACCCCTATGCTTCAATGGGAATCTCATCAGGACCAATAGCCTTGTTCTACCCACCTTCCGTAACGCCTTCTTAACTTTTATATGTCTGATCCTCGAGCAATAACAATTGTTTTGTGGGATTGCACCTATACTATCCATTTCTTTAGTTCAACCACGCCTTTTTCCATTGAAGAGTGCGAAGAAATACTCCTTCCATCTTCTCCTAATTGCGTCTTCGTTGACAATGCTTCTTTCTTCCTCGTCTTTTATAAATCTCATGCTTCCTAAATCCATTTTCCTTCGCTCCCTGGCTTTAGCTATCCTGTAGATATCATTTTCTATATATTTGGAGTCTAATCTCTTATACAGTCTTCATACACTTTACCTTTCGCTCTGGTTACCACCTTTTTGCTTCTCCTTTTGCTTCTTTATACCTCTCCTCGACTACGCTTCTGTTTGCTTCATCCTCTTGCATCGATATAAGCTCTGTGAAGCCTTCGCCGCTTCTTTATGAAGGTTTTTCCATAAGATTCTTGGTTTAACTGCCATCTTCATCGAGCGGGGTCGTTTCTTTATATGGATATCCAATGCCAACAATTTGTGATGGGAAAAGCAGACTTCACCCAGAAAGACCTTGTAGTCTTTACATACCCTAAGGTCTCCTCTGCACACCAACATGTAGTCGATCTGAGTGTCGTGGTCCCTAATATGATAGGTAATGAGATGGGAATCCCTCTTCTTAAAGAAAGAGTTTACGACCGCTAAGTCATGTGCGGATCTATCGGCTCTCTTCGTTCCTAACTCCATGCCTGAAGCCTCCGTGCCTGCTCGAGAATCCATCAACTTATACTCCTATATGGCCGTTTAGATCTCCTGCTATGATTAGCTTATGTTGGTTCGTCAAACACTATTTGATAAGGTCATCAAGAGAGTCCTAGAAGCTCTTCTTTTCCGCCTCTCCAAGTCCTACTTATAGGGCATATGTGCTAATAACACTAATCGTATCCTCTTCAATCACTAATCCAACCGTCATAATCCTATAGCTAATCCTACTCACCTGAACAACCTTGTCATTAAGGTTCGGTGCTAGGACGACTCATACTCTATTACATGAAGTCGTTGAACCTGAGTACCTTAGCTTGTACTGGTTTCCCTCTCTATTGCGTGACCCCTTCCATTTAGTCTCCTAGAAGTACGCAATGTCTATTTTCTTCCTTTTTAGCGCGTCTACTAGCTCTAAAAATTTCCCAGTCAAGGTTCCTACATTCCAACTACCCACCCTAATCCTATGGGAGCTTGCTAGTCTACTATCTCTCCTAGTCCCTCTATACCCGCCTGCCCCTACCCTAGGACATGACCTCAAGTGACCATTGCTGTGAGATAAATCTATGCTAACCTAGCCCGAGAGGGTCGCGAGAAGGTAAAGTCAAAAGAAAAATAGGGAAAAAGCTATAAAAACCACACAAACAGACACAAAGCTATAGAGGCAGAAAAACAAGCTTATAGAAATAAACTAATAGAAGCAATAAAACAGAAAATAGCAAGGAAACACTCAGCTGCCGAAAAAGTTAATTTTACGATGGTCAATGGTGGTCGTCGACGGTAGAGACGGTGGCAGCCGGCGGTGGCTGTGGTAGCGGGGCTACCTGGATCTTGCTTGGAAAAGTGAGGGGGACCTCCACTCGCCGGAGATGGTGGTCCAACTGGGTCAGAAAGTCGCCATAAAATAGAACAATGGGTATAACCATCGCTTGCTCTTGACGGCGCGTGGCGGCTCTGGTGGGTGTCGGGTTTGTAGGGTTATGGTCGAAAAAGAGTGGTAAACCCGATAGTGGTGTTGATTTTCCTTGAAGAAGATGGTGGTGGTATTATTTTTAGAGAGATAGAGAGTGTCCAAAAAGAGTGGAGAGAAGAGAGAGGAGAGGAGTGTCTGGAAGAAGATGGTCAAAGTGTTACAATGTGTGTCATAAAATTTTAGTTTAATCATTAGTTAGCAACAAGTTTTCTTAATACCAACTCAACTCAGAATCAGACCGGATCAGACCAAATATATTTTGATCCGGTCCTCGGTCCATCATTTCTCTCATATTCGGTCTTGGTTTGATCTGGTATGTTTCGATCTTGAGCAAAACCGGCCAATATGCTTTGTTGGACCGGACCGGACCGAACCGAAAACCAAACCGAATCAAACTGACCTTGAAATGAACCGAACATTTTGATCCGGTCTTTGGTCTGTGTTTTGGGTCAAATCAATTTTTGATCCGGTCCTATTCGGTTTTTCTACCATTATCAACCCTATACCCAACTTTTGAAATCTTTTGACATGATAATATATTTTGTGTTAGTTGTAATTGACCCATCTTCTTTTATGAAATAAAGAAACAGGATTTGATGCCCCCACCACTTTGTAAAGGATGAGATTTGAGTAGCATAATCAAAACAAAAAATAACACCCACACATAACTAATTCTTTTTCTTTTTCTTTTTAATTTCTCATTTAATGCCCATACATATTTAAGTTTTTGTGTTGTACACAAGTTGATGAATAAAGGTCGCCACATATCATGAATTGGATGCTGCCTCTCTTGTCATCATCATTGCTTTGCAAATGCTCACCACTATGTTACATGGAGTCTTTTTTTTTTCTTCTTTTAAAAAGTGACTATATAGGTTTTTGTACTATGCATAAAGCAACCATAAAAGTCAAATAATGCAATTCGTTTCTATTTTCCGTACTTTTTATATGTGGAAATTGGATTTAAAGGAAACAGTAACAAAAGATCATTGTAAGAATATAAGACCGGGCATAAGAGTCCACGTTCGCACGTAAAAGCCATAGAAGAACGCGTTGTTCTTGTCACACTTACGCATGACCGTGCGTGATTAATAGATTTTTGGGATGGTCGGTTTCACCAGAAGAATTTTTTATGATTTACATGCTCAGAATTTTCTACTATCTATCCTCATATACGAGTTTGATCAACATATGATCGGTGGAATATCGCACTATCTTTAAGTATCGTCTCATGATTATATTATTTCCGGTTGATGCGACATGCCCTGTTTGTCGCAAGGCATGTTTGGATTCTTTTGGGGAACATGCGGTTCATTGTAAAGAGCTCCCGAGATTCAAGTACCGACACGATATGGTTAGGGACGTCCTTTTTTATATATGTAGGCGTGTCGGGATCTCCGCCAAGAAAGAAGCACATGTGAACTTTTTAACTGACCCATGGAAGATCCACACTCAGACCGGCTGACGTTTTGATTTTTGGATGGGTTGAAGAGAAACATGCGTGCGTGAATTTGACCGGGGTTTCTCCTCTCGTGAGGCTAAGTAGTCGGGGCTTTATAGCGGGTCATGCTGCTTTGAAAGCCAGCTCGTGCAAAGTGACAAAACACGAGAAATCATGCATTGAAAATCAACACGTGTTTATTTCTTTTGCGTTTGATACATTTGGTTTCCTTGCACCTGAGGCGGTGGAGCTGCTCAGCCGATTTTAACGAGTTATGCACAACAATGTTATGAAACCTAGATCAACGGATGTGGTTTTTCAACGTATTAGCTTTGCGATTCAAAAAGGGTTAACGACGCAGCTTGTTGCTCGTTTGTCTTCCACCACTATGTAAATCATATTTTTAATTATGCCATTTACGATTTTATGATGTGCTTGGTGTTAAGACTCTTAAGTCTTAACTATTATGAGGGTCTCGTGGTGAAAATGGTGTCGATGTATCATACGATCAGACCATGACCGCACCCCCTTTACAAATTATCTAAAGAAACTTTTTCCGGGTTATAGTTTCTTAGATTAGTTTGCAACTTTGCATTATAGAATATCGATAAGCTACTAGCCTCTTGACATTCGGTGGCTTGTGTAACTTAAAGCATTTAAACGTATTGCGTATAAGCTATCGACATTGAATGGGACACATTTGCTAATTGGTCAAACTCGTGTTTCTTTAGATGTCATTGTTATGGTGGGTGGACCATCTTATATTTCAACTTTAACTAGAATTCGAACTGTGTAGTTAATAAGTTAATACTTTTGTGCCAACTTGGCTAATTACTTTATAGATATAGATCTTGCAAAGAATAATTTTCTGAAAAAAATACACCTTAAAAGCTAAAAAACATTGTACTAGTATTTGCTTTAGGGGTCGCAATTTCTGACCCGACTTGAAACCGAAACGAAAATTAACATGTTTGGGTTGAGTTTAAACATATTTCGGGTCGGGTTTGGGTCAACCTATCTAACCCCTTTATTAAACAGGTCGGGTTCGGGTTGGGAATAAATTAAGCCGGTCGTTGAACATTTTTTTTCTTATATTAATAATTATTTACTAGCAGGGTACCCACGCGTTGCGGCGGCGGGTACCCTGTAACTAAAAGTTTTGGTGAGCGATTTTTTTGGTTTATACGTTCTCCTTTACGACAACGGTGTTAGTTATCGACTATATTTTGGCCTCAAATAAGTTTCTATCGACAAACTGTAGTGCTAGAGTCGAGGAACCATTTCAAAAATAACTGTTTTTCTGATGACATTGTTGCATAGAAACGAAATATTGGTAAGCGTTAAAAAACTTATCTATTGTCATAAGAAATAGAAATACCACTACTACTGAATTTTAAATGTGCATAAAAGGCTTTAGGAAGTCCAATAAGCTTTGTGTATTTATAAAAATCTTACACGTCTAAAAGTCCATTTTTTTACTATTGCATATTTATTCCACCACCAACTTGGCTTGTTGTAAATGAATTTAGGGATGACCAAAAGAACCAAAGAATCGGATCAGAACCGAACTGGAACCAGAACCGTCGGTTTCGGTTCTGGTTTTTGAGTTTGAGATTTTTTGGTTTTTGGGTCGGTTCGATTCGGTTCCACCGGTTCTCGGTTCCAGAACCGAATACCCGATTATTCTAAAATTATGTATTTTTTTCCCATACTTAAATTAGGGGCAATTAATCCTAAATTAGGGGCAATTTCATATCTCTCCTCCTTTTAGGGTGATATATTCTAAAATTATGTAATTTTTTCTATACTTAAATTAGGGGCAATTAATCCTAAATTATACTTACCATAAAAAAAACCCTAGTAGCCTACTTTAAAAACACAGCCAAACACCTTAAACCCTAAGCTTTAATCCATTAAAATCATTATAAAAACAATGAAGTAGGGATGAGCAAAAGAACCAAAGAACCGGATCATAACCAAGAACCGGACCGGAACCAAGAAGAACCGAACCGGAACCAGAACCAGAACCGCCGGTTCCGGTTCTTGAGTTTGAGATTTTTCGATTCTTAGGTCAGTTCTCGGTTCCAACATTTCTGAAAAATTCGATTCTCGGATCCATCAGTTCCGGTTTCAGTTCCACCGATTCCAGACCCATGCTCATCCCTAAATTAATTCCTAAGTTTAAAATCCATTTCTTAGACCAAATTTCTCTCTCTCATTTTTAACCTTTAGCTTCAATGAATATTTAAAGACGATTATTTGAAGAATTTCAAAGAAAATTAAAATTCAAATACGGTTTTCACTCGCGCTTTCCAACAAATGTTAGCACATTATATAACTTATATAAAACAACAAAAATCGGGAAACGTGCACCGCCGATTAAAAAATTCAAATCACCCCACCATTGATGTAAAGAAAAAAAATAAAGAAATAAAAGAATTTTCAAAATGCACCATGAACTTTATCTTATTTACGACTTTTTATATAACAAACTATATTTATCAAATATGGAGCGCGTATCTATCGATTTTTTCTGCGAAAAAAATGTCGCTGAAAAGATCGTCGAAATGCGAACAAATTGAGCCCAATATTGCAATGTTTTTGACATCCGAACGATTTTATAAAAAATGTTGAAGTTTAATAAATATTTTAAAATATTTACGGAAATAGTCTTTGAGGTTATTGGTTCGTTGTAAGGTGAGTCTCAACGACTGACAAATAGTATTTGACGTTATCATGCCGTTGAAAAAATAGTCCCGCGCGCTCCGCGACAGCGCGCGGGTGACGAACCTCGTTTTCTCAGTTTCACAAAAAACAGCTTGATAACTGTAGCAAGAAAATAAAAAATTCAATTGGACTAACTTAAACGCAACCCAAAATAGTGAACGAAACTATTCATAAGAATTCTAGCTCGCTTCTTCATTGATAAACGTCCAGCCCAAAATTGTGACACAATCTCAGCCCACACAAATCTCAATGCTTCATTACTTCTTAACCTAAGTATATATAACAAGCAAAGGAACCAGCGCGTTGCGACGGGGCTAATTTTTTCCCGAATAATTTTTTTTACGTTTCAGGTTTTGTAAATTTTTTTACGGGAATTTTTGTGTAAGAAAATCATAAATAGTTAAAAGGTGAGGGTCCGTTTTGTATTTTTTTTTTTTACTTTGGGCCAGATTTTAGGCTATTTTTTGACTAATTTTTTCCCAGATATTTCCTTTTTTTGTACGATTCGGGAAAAAAAATTTGCGTTGGGACGGGTTAATTTTTTCCCGAATATTTTATTTTTTTGGGACGGTTCGATATTTTTTTTTGGGCCGATGAATGTAAAAAAGTTGTGAACAATAAAAACTTGACGTGTTTTTTTTTGTTAATTTTTTTACGGGATTTTTTGTGTAAGAAAATCGTAAATAGTTAAAAGTTGAGGGACCGTTTTGTATTTTTTTTTACTTTGTGCCAGATTTTGGGCCACATTTTATGCGAATTTTAGGTTAGTTTGTCGACAAATGTGTATATTTTTAGTAATAATTTTTTTTAAATGGCTTAGGTGTTGGGCCTTATGTTTAAAGTGTTTTTTTTTTTTTGCTATATGAGTTTTTTTTAATATAATGGGTTGTACGTTTGTGACCATATCGATTATTTTAAAGTTATTAGGTATCGAAGATGTTTCCGCGGGTATTTTTTTTATCTGAATAAATCGGAACTTTTGTAATATTTTTTTTTCCCTCCTACTTTGTGCAGACAAATTAAAAAAAAAACAAAAACAAAATAATTAAAAAAAAAAAAAAACTAAAATCGGCCAGGCTTAAAATGAGAGCTCGTTACTGTAGCAGGTGGCCCACTGTCAAAACGACAGTGGATTTGACGCCTAATGTGTATATTAGTAATATCACCACTCCCAACCTTAGGGGCTGTTTCTTTTTTTATCCTATTTGAGAAGAGTGTCTTTGTGTATTAATAGACATGTTTGTAACAAGAGAAGTTTGAAAATATGGTGTTTCTTTTTTATGCTTAATAAAGGTGGCGGTGGATGAGGATGAGTTGATGTGTAGTTGAGAAGATGGTTATTTGAAAGAGATATATATGTGTGTTTTAGCTTTGAGAGTGAGAAGGATGAAAGTGTAGGCTGTGTGTTTTTTTTATGCGTGTGGGGTTTTTAAGTGATGCGAGCTAGGTGATAAGGGAAGGTTGGGAAGGACCGTAACCCTTATCGTGATAAATGGGCTGTTATAAGTGTTACTGAGCTGTTACAGGTGAATGATTGTAAATATAAAGGACTGTTACACTACAAAATTGTATACATTAAATTTTCAGTAATGTAACTTTTATTATGTTTATGTATTGAACAAGATTTTGAGACCCGAGCTTCGCTGTGACGGGTCTCGTAGATATTTTTTGTCCCGTTTATTGCATAAAAAAGACGTAAGTAGTTAAAAATCGAAGGCAGTAATGTGACTTAATAGCATAAAAGTGAGGGTAGTTTTCGTAAGTTGCCACATAGTTCGAGGGCTATTTTGTAAATTTTATTGGGTCGGGTTATTTTTTTGGTTGGTTGAGTTTAGCCCATTTAATGTAAGAGTTTTTGGCCCATTTAATAAAAAAATACATGTAACTTAAGCAATTTAGAAGCGTAACTAGCTAACTAATGTTCATTTAATGCTCGGTGAAAGATGGAGGACTTGGATTCAAAGTTGTCTTAGATCATCTAGGGGGTCTATTCTTGTCAACGGTAGTCCTACGAGAATTTAATTCAATTTTTTAGAGTTCTTCAACATAGTGTTTCCTATCTTCTTTTTTTTATTCATTCTTTATTATGGAGAGCTTGCATATTTCTTTTCACGTGTGGTAGATGCGGGTTGTGTTACCGGGGATCAAATTAATTCCATGGTGAGTTGTCTAATTTTTTTATAGCGAAGATACCAATCTTCCTGGCCAATGAGTGAGCTCAATATCGATTACGTTAGTTCGAGGTTTTGATTGTTTTTTCTGGGCTTCTGGTCTTCGAATTAGAACATATGTGAAGAGTAAGATTATGGTGTTAACGTTGAAGATGGATGGTTAAAAACGAGCGGCTTCCTAAACTTGGGTGTCTTGTCCTTAAGACATCATTCACTTATTTGGGTACGAAAGTTTGGGGTAATATGTCAAGGAAGCAAGCTGGAAAGAAGTGTGGACAAGGGTTATTCTCGTCTTTCTAGATGGAAGATAAACTCCTTTCAAACGGATGCAGACTCGCTCTTCGTAAGTCCGTGTTAGGATCTATGCCAATCTTCCATATGTCATTTTCAGGTCCCTCGAGTATTCATAATCTCTTGACTCTATTCGTAGTCGATTTTCATTAAGGGCCAGGAGTCCGAAGAGTAACAAAGCTTCTTGGGTAACAGTAGAACGAAGGTCCTAACTCCAAGGAATAAAGGGGGTTTCGGGGTATCAAGCTTGTTGCCCTAATGAGAGGTCTTCATGCTCAAGTGGGTTTGGCGGTTCTATTCTCAGAAATGTTCCTTATGGACCAAAGTGATTAAGGCTATTTAATGGGGTGGACGGAATGTGAACAAGATTTTCTGGTGGAGTTTCAACCTGCTGACATCGATAGTTCACGAAGTATGGGTGTACAAGGTCGGGGTATTAACTGTTATCTATCTCGAGGAGGAGCGCCCCACTCATCCGATTGAAGCCTGGGGACCGGCTATTGGGGTGCAACACGCGTTCTGGGTCGAAATTGTTATGAAGGCGTGTCATTCAAAAGCTTTCCCTACGTAATGTTCGCAAGTCTTGAGTTGAATAAGAATGCTACTGTTAGTTCTAAATTGAATGCGTCAAGTTTAGATAACTCATTTCGAAGAAAGCGAGAAGTGATATTGAAAGAGATGCCAAACTTAACTCTTTGGCTGAGATTCTCAGAATGACTACTCTCGAGCCTTGCGAAGATCGATCGATTTGGACGTTAGAAAGTGATGGGGTCTTTTTCGTGGATTCAATTCGAAAGGAGATTTATGGAATTCGGTTTCCAGATTAGTTTGCCGGACTAGGTGGGTTTAAAATCTGTGCCAATAAAGGTGAATATCATAGCATGAAAGTCAAATCTAACGCGCATCGCTCGCGTATTTAATATCTCTTCGTCGTGGAATGGATATTGATTCGATAGGTTTGTCCCATTTGTAAATGCCGTGTGGAATCTACAAACCATATTTTCTTTCAATGCGATTAGTGAGACAGATTATCGTAAATATCTTCTTGGTGAAAATCAACGCTATCGGTAATGTGAATTCTTACGAGAATGGCGATTTGGTTGGTTTCTATTCGGATTCAATCCAAAACCTCAAAGGCGTTCTTGAGGGTGTATACTATGGTTTGTGGTGGTATATGTGGAACTTTCGCAACAAGCTTCTGTTTGATAAGAAGATCCCTGAAAAGGCGCTGATATTTGATAATTTAGTTTCTAGTTCTTTTTATTGGTGTAAATTCAGATGTAAAGCGTCGTTCAAGTGGGACGATTGGCTTAAGAACCCTTATATTGTTCTTGTTTGATCTAGCTCCTTGCTAGTGTTTTAATAAATCGCCGTTAAAAAAAACAGGCCACATTCGATGTAAAATCAACCCCTCTTTGAATTAAATCCTCAAACGCCTTCATAGATTTAGATATTCCCATCAACTCTAAAATGCTTTTCATAAATTTTCCACATACCTTGTTGGTATGATATTGGAAGAATGTGAGTTGCTTGTCCATTACCGTTGGCTTGAATTTCGGCAACCGACTTGTCTAGTATTTTTCATTTGATCTGCATCGTTGTCAATAATCATGAATTATGAGCATGATATTCAGCCTATTCTCAAAAAATCAAATAGTGCATTCAATGGATCAGAAAGAAAACACGCGTAAAAAGTATGGTTTTAGAAAGTAAGTGTACCATATTATAGCATGCAATCTGCTATTTGCTCCCGCTGTGACAATAATCTGTATGAAACAATAAAAGCTGATTACTATGAGTTAAATGACATCAAAATGGAAAGACAAACACACCTTACCTAAAGTTTGTGATGCAAATGTAATTTCAGACATGTAACAATGCTTTTGAACCCCGCGTATCAAGTGAATCACAAAGACATGTACTTTCGGGATCTTCCATATCCTAAGTTGACTTGCAATACAACATTCTAAGTTTATAACGGCACATTTATTCCTTTATACTTGTCCACTCTCTCTGATACTCGTAATATATATCTAACATAAGTTGTATCACCTTAACGACCACTGTCGATGACCGAAAAAAATCTAACTCTATGGCGTACTGCGAAAAAGAAGAGGCAAAATGTTAGTCACTGTCACTGATGCTGCATATATAATGGAAACGGACTAAAACAACATATACCGTTAAGAATAAACATATAGTAATCAGCGAGCGAAGTAGAAGCCATAGTATTTGGCGATTTACGAATTTTGAACGCGAATTAAACAAAACTAAGGAACTCAGAACCACTGTTGGTATCATCTGTTCACAACTACACATTCTGACTCAAACATAATCGAAACAACTTATTTCAATAATGAGTTATCCTTGTGCAGAAATCGAATACTCATATGTTCACAGCTGTTCAATTTCACTCAAACACAAGCAAAACAATTGGTAAATCGAGGTCGAAACAAAACGTAAGAACTGAATAATCATATGTTCACAACTACCCGATTTCACTGAAACATAAGCATATATGCGCAGGTAAGGAAAACCTTGCTACAGTGAACAGTTCATCAAAGGCTTTACAACATAAAATCCAAGTGGTGGGATGGCCTCTATTCTACATCATCAGATTGACACATAAAGTGGTTGGAGCACAGTTTTCTTATCTCATAACTATTACTGTCACGGTTAAAACAATTAGATTTTTTGTATGTTTTTTCTTCAGTTATAACACCAAAATATTCAATGTGTGCCAAATCATTAATTGACTTGGACATCATGTGACATACATGATGATTCAAGATACACCTTTTCTCAACCAACTTAAAGATGGCCATTTGTGGTGTGCCTAGAATACACGAATTCTTCTTGAAATGTATCTAAAAGGGCTCTTTTTAGGCTCTAGAGTCACTACTAATGCTATTTATAATAATTAGATAAGTAGTTTGAAATAAGCAATTCCCTACCAAATTATCTATAACAGCTCATTTCACACTCAAGTAATCACCATTAGCACTTTGAATAACTACTCATGAACACTCTCAAGAGTCAAAACTATTAACTTAAACAATATCCTCTGTTTACCACTCAATCACCAATTCACATTTCAGAATACCACATTTCCTTGATCTTCACAAAGCAACCTAAGTACCCAACTTTCTAGCTAATTACCTTTCCTAATTGCATAAACCAAATGATTTCAACATAAGTTCACATTATTTAGAATCTTATTATAATGAGTATTATAAGTTGACTGTGAGCAAAATTTAAGAAAAGTAACCTTGTTTAATGTTATTAAAATCTCTTTACATACTATGTGAAAACTAATCAATCGATTCTTTGTATAAGGTTAAGCTTAGTAGGCTTGTTTAATATACTGCACCATAAATGTAAGTATAATTACATTGCACACGAAAAGTTAATCGAGATTCAAGAACAAACCTGTTTGACAACCTTCAGAGACCCTCACTTTTTTTTGGTGAACTGTGAACTCTTATTAATTATCAACAATTGAAACAAATAAGAGAAGGAAATAGACATGCCTATTCCTTACACACTATCAATACAGATCAAAACAGACATACATCTCTAATACTAACTCTGATGCACATCCTATACCTCAGACAACTATACTATCAAATTAGACAGTTGTCCCAAACACTCCATTAAGGAGTAAAATCAGTTCACCATTCTTCTAGCTCAGGATAACATTGAAGAGCTAGGCATCCATGTGAGAAAACTCATTCCTGACTACATTTCCCTCAAATGAAAACACCCTACCTATGATGTAGTGTACTCCTTACACCTACACACATAGAGTCTCTTACATAAGGGCATCATCAGGAAATGAGGAAAACTCACAGTTCAAATGAGCCTTATTACACAGAGCTACATTTCTAGTCAAGCTGGCTTCACTACTGTGCAACAGACACTCATGGATACTTCCCACCATGACTACATTTCCCAAACTACTACCCAATTTCCAAACCTTACTGCAGCAACATCCTCACAAAAGGAGGAAATAGGTAGAAGAAAGGGCATCATCAGGGCTGGCATTTCACCAAGTAGCCTCCACAGGCCTACATAAAACACCTCATAAACCAGAGCAGGAAACTTCCTTTTGAAGCTTACTAGAACAAAACTACTCCCCAAACTGTCCTTAGGAATGCAGCTACATCCACACATTCAAAAGAAAACAGAATGAAGAAAATAGCCATGTTTGGTTATGCTTCAATGTATAAGCCATCTGCTCTAAACCACCATCCTTATACTCCATATAACCTTTATATCTTTGACTGTAAATTTATGCCTCACACCAGATTTCCTCAATAATTGTCTCGTCATCTTTCTTCATGTTCATTTGAACTTTCCATCTTTCAGCAATCAAAGAAGTTTGATATGACTCTTTAACAGTTAGGCTTGATAATTTGAGTCTGATCTCATTGATTATCACATTCACCAGTGTCTTCCAGTCTCTTGCCTCATCAGAGAATAGTCTTATATTTATCTCTTGCCAAATATAATAAACACAGGCTCTAAATACAAGTCTTCTAGTAATGCTGAGGATATTCTTGTTACAAGGTAAAGAGCATAGAGTCAAGACAATCTCTTCCCAATCATGGCTAAGACTGTTTTGCCCCATTTTAACTTTTAAGACTTCCCAAATCTTCTCAGTGTAATTGCACTCAAAAAATAAGTGTCTGTGAGAGTCCAAACATTTTTTGCATAGAGCACAACTCATAATTCTTTCTAGGTACCATTTACTTACCCTATCTTGTGTAGCTAGTCTTCCATTAATGGCCAGCCATAGGATAAAGGCATGTTTGGGTATACAGTGTGTATACCAAACAAGGCCCTTCCATATAACCTCATCTTCTTTCTCACTGAGATCAAACCACACTCTTCTAGTAGAATACTTCACCATTCTCCCTTCATTAGTAATCCACAGAGTCACATCTTTTTTACTATCATCTAACACTGAACAAGGCATATTATCTACTTTTGGTATATTAGTAGGCCAGTTCCATCCATGTCTTCCCATCATAAAAGCCACTTTTGCCTTGCTCACAATATCATCAACCATAATATTCCTCATTACAGTAAGATTGCACAAAGGTCCTTTGTCCCACCATTTATCATGCCAGAAGAAGGTAGAACAACGATCACCCATTTGCTTGAAAACATGGCTTCTAACACTGTCCCTTAATGACAAAATCTGTCTTCTACACAGCTAGAATTCTGATTAGCTTTGACATTCCAGATGCTTTCCCCTTTGAGTCTTATCACATTAACCCATTTGACCCATAGAGATTCCTTGTTATTTGTAATATTCCAGAGACCCTCACTTTATATATACCTTAAACGTGTAATCTGAACAATTACAAAAACACAAATAATCAACCTAATATTTTCTTCAAATCTCATCAAACATTAAAAGTGTTAGATAACATGTTTATTGAACCACCTCTGGTCACACCAAGACACATTGACGTTTGGAATGAACTTTAATATCGTATATAATAAAAAACTAAAGTTTAAGGCGTACTTTTGGCTCAATCATTGATGATCCAAACTGGCATCACTAATGTTAGGAATAAAGGAATTAATCCACGGTACATGCTGAAATTTTCAACCAATCCGGTAAATAATCAGGCTCAGATGTGTAAATGAGGTCGGCTTACAGAAAGATCCGAATCCCGCCATGGCTGCAAACAAAACCCAGTTGCATAGTAACCATTTATACTACGCCATCCGGTCATTGCCCCGCCAAGTTACGGTTAATTCTTTGGTTCAAACCGGGTAGTGTCACCTACTAAAGAAATCAACCGTTGCAGAAAAATAGCGCTCGGTTACATATATAATTCAACGATGGGATACTAAAACTCGACAACATGTATTTCGAATGTTAATTCCAAATTATAAACATTATGATTTGGTGCTCATCATTTATACGTTAATCGCTTAATCAGGATAAGGGGCATTATTAGCCTTCTTATTTGATACTGAAAAAGCCGTAAGCCGGCTATATAATCCGAAACAACACCCCCTAAAATGGGCTCATTTTTGCTAATAAGCTAAAAACAAACACCCCTGTAATTACCTATTCCAAAAACCTTGCAAAAGCCCCACAACACAATCATCCAAATACTATATCATCATAACCTCTTACATACTCATTATTATATATTACCCAATACCCCTTACAAAAACAAACCGAGCAGTTCTTTACTTAAATTCCAACTAATCAACATAAAACACCTAATTTTTTATTAAAAATCTGAGGTACCTGCTTTGTTTCACAAAGAGAGAATTCACACCAGGGAGCCATTCCGCTTGCTTTGCCAAATTCATATGCTTGTACTTGCCAAATTCGTAAACCAATTATCTAAAGCCGAATATCTGACCCCATAAAAATTTCAAATACCTGAAATGGCAACATGATACTTTAATCTAGAACCGACAGCATATTATGTACCATTTTTTGATAGTAAATATTTTTGCCTAATTACAAATGAGAATCAACACACCTTTCCAAAATCATTAAGGCTCATTCGAGCTCTTGAACTATACATATGTCATGTAAGGGGTGTTTAGGTATGCTTTTTCCACAAACCCGCCTCTTTAACCATCTGAGACCTTGCAAGTGAGTTTGGGCAGCAAGTAGTATCTCTAGCCTAAAAATTTGTAATTAGGCAAAAATATTTACTATCAACAAATGGTACATAATATGCTGTCGGTTCTAGATTAAAGTATCATGTTGCCATTTCAGGTAAAACAACGTATAGCTTTTGTCAATTAATAGTTCAGTAAATATGAGATTTTTTGGGTTGTTCTAAGAGTTTGGTTAAGCAATTGCTCGATGAGTGTTGTTGCTATATCATCGAGGGAATCTTAAACACACTTATTCAGGAGAACTGAAAGAGTAAAAAGTATATGTGATTACCATGTTTAATAAGGCGAGCACGATAATGTCTCTAACCAAAAGGGTGTCAGCACATGTACTCTTAGGTAATAGTTAGAATAAAATTTTAAATTTGTTTTGATAATAATAACATCCTTATAAATATCAGCTTGACTTGTTATGTGTTTTCTATAAAGTTCGACCCAATCAAGGTGGAAAAAGGTTTGACACGTTTGCAAACCTGACTATATGTTAGGAACCATACCTGGTGGACGGACAACACCTGATGTCACTTCTAAATAGCTAATATTAAGATAAGGCATGTCGCAGCAAGATAATTCAGCCTGAAAAGTATTGAAAAGTTAAAACTTTTTAGTCACCCGCCTATTATTATTGTTAGCCATTTTCTCATTTGTCGAGTCTACATTAAACATAAAATACTTTTATGTGATCCAAACTGGCATCACTAATATTAGGAATAAAGGAATTAATCCACGGTACATGCTGAAATTTTCAACCAATCCGGTAAATAATTAGGCTCAGATGTGTAAATGGGATCGGCTTACAGAAAGATCCGAATCCCGCCGTGGCTGCAAACAAAACCCAGTTGCATAGTAACCATTTATACTACGCCATCCGGTCATTGCCCCGCCAAGTTACGGTCAATTCTTTGGTTCAAACCGGGTAGTGTCACCTATTAAAGAAATCAACCGTTGCAGAAAAATAGCGCTCGATTACATATATAATTCAACTATGGGATACTAAAACTCGACAACATGTATTCCGAATGTTAATTCCAAATTATAAACATTACGATTTGGTGCTCATCATTTATACGTTAATCGCTTAATCAGGATAAGAGGCATTATTAGCCTTCTTATTTGATACTGAAAAAGCCGTAAGCCGGCTATATAATCCGAAACAAACACCCCCTAAAATGGGCTTATTTTTGCTAATAAGCTAAAAACAAACACCCCTGTAATTACCTATTCTAAAAACCTTGCAAAAGCCCCACAACACAATCATCCAAATACTATATCATCACAACCTCTTACATACTCATTATTATATATTACCCAATACCCCTTATAAAAACAAATCGAGCAGTTCTTTACTTAAATTCCAACTAATCAACATAAAACACCTAATTTTTTACTAAAAATCTGAGGTACCTGCTTTGTTTCACAAAGAGAGAATTCACACCAGGGAGCCATTTCGCTTGCTTTGCCAAATTCATATGCTTGTAATTGCCAAATTCGCAAACCAATTATCCAAAGCCGAATATCTGACCCCATAAAAATTTCAAAATGAGAATCAACACACCTTTCTAAAATCAATAAGGCTCATTCGAGCTCTTAAACTATACACAGGTCATGTAAGGGGTGTTTGGGTATGCTTTTTTCACAAACCCGCCTCTTTAACCATCTGAGACCTTGCAAGTGAGTTTGGGCAGCAAGTAGTATCTCTGGCCTAAAAATTTGTAATTAGGCAAAAATATTTACTATCAACAAATGGTACATAATATGCTGTCGGTTCTAGATTAAAGTATCATGTTGCCATTTCAGGTAAAACAGCGTATCACTTTTGTCAATTAATAGTTCAGTAAATATGAGATTTTTTGGGTTGTTCTAAGAGTTTGGTTAAGCAATTGCTCGATGAGTCTTGTTGCTATATCATCAAGGGAATCTTAAACACACTTATTCAGGAGAACTGAAAGAGTAAAAAGTATATGTGATTACCATGTTTAATAAGGCGAGCACGATAATGTCTCTAACCAAAAGTGTGTCAGCACATGTACTCTTAGGTAATAGTTAGAATAAATTTTTAAATTTGTTTTGATAATAATAACATCCTTATAAATATCAGCTTGACTTGTTATGTGTTTTCTATAAAGTTCGACCCAATCAAGGTGGAAAAAGGTTTGACACGTTTGCAAACCTGACTATATGTTAGGAACCATACCTGGCGGACGGACAACACCTGATGTCACTTCAGAATAGCTAATATCAAGATAAGGCATGTCGCAGCAAGATAATTCAGCCTGAAAAGTATTGAAAATTAAAACTTTTTAGTCACCCGCCTATTATTATTGTTAGCCATCTTCTCATTTGTCGAGTCTACATTAAACATAAAATACTTTTATGTGCACATTTTTATGACGGCTAGTACATGCTTATATCAATCAGACAGATAAGCAAACAAATCAATCAAGCCCAAACACCTTATTTACCTCTAGAAATATGCATATAAGCAAGTGCGTTCATTGAGGCTGAAAAGCAAGTATGGCAGGTCACGGTTCAAACCGGGTAGTGTCACCTACTAAAGAAATCAACCGCTGCAGAAAAATAGCGATCGGTTACATATAGAATTCAACGATGGGATACTAAAACTCGACAACATGTATTTCGCATGGTAATTCCAAACTATAAACATTACGATTTGGTGCTTATCGTTTATACGTTATTTGCTTAATCAGGATAAGGGGGATTGTTAGCCTTCTTATTTGATACTGAAAAGGCCGTAAGCCGGCTATATAAGCTGAAACAAACACCCCCTAAAATGGGCTCATTTTTGCTAATAAGCCACAACAAACACCCCTGTAATTACCTATTCCAAAAACCTTGCAAAAAACCCACAACACAATCATCCAAATACTGTATCATCACAACCTCTTACATACTCATTATTATATATCACCCAATACCCCTTACAAAAACAAACCGGGCAGTTCTTTACTTAAACAAAAATAAAGACAAACCCACCCAAAAAATTTTTAAGTATAACAAAAATCAAATTTTACCTAAACAAACGCACGCCGGTTCGGTTGATTGGTCGCCGGAGTAATTTGTGGCAGTGGCGGTGACTGAATTTACTGTGTGTATGATTGAGTGTTTTGATCTTGTGTTTAGAGTTATCCGGCTAAAGTGTTTGCGTGTTTTTATGATCCGGTTGCAGAAAAAATGTGGGAAAAAATGCATGGAGAGAAGGGAAGAGATGGTGAAGATGATGAAGTGGCAAAATGATTGGGTTGGGATGGGTTGAGTTATGGGTTTGATTCTAGATGAGTCTTTTATGAGGATGGATCTAGATGGGTTTGGGTCTAGTTGGGTAAATATTTTTAATCGATGTGTCTAGTTGGGTCTCCCTTAATATTTATAGATGTGTCTTGTTGGGTATATCATTTTTCATCCGTTTTTGACGTTTTTATACGTTTTCGATCGATTTTTGCCGTTTTCGACCGACTTCGACCGATTTCGACCGTTTCGACCGATTTTTTCTGATTTCGACCGTTTTTGACTGTTTTTGACCGATTTCGACCGTTATCGTCCGTTTTTGACCGATTTCGACCGTCTTCGTCCGATTTCCACCTATTTTGACCGTTTTCCATCGATTTCGACAGTTATCGTCCGTTTTCGACCGATTTCGACTAATTTCGAACGTTTTCGACCGATTTTGCCCGTTTTCGACCGATTTTGACCAATTTCAACCGATTGCGACTGTTTTCAACCATTTTCGACTGATTTCGACCGTTTTTGACCATTTTCGTGTGTTTACGACCATTATCATTTGTTTTTGCACGTTCTTGTACATTTTCAAGTTGTTTTGAACGTTTTGAACGGTTTCGTCCGTTTTTAAACGTTATTAAACGTTTTTGTACGATTTTGTTCGTTTACATAAGTCCTTCTTCGTTCTTCGTTTTCTTACGTTTCGTTCATTTTGTACGATTTTATACGTCTTCATACGCTTTTATACATTTTTATAAAAAGTACTAAAACGTATAAAAATGAATAAAACATTTGAAAACGTATTTAAGCGTAGAAAAACGTAGAAAACGAACGAAACGAAAGAAAATGAATAAAACATAGAAAAATGTAAGAATACGTAACAAAAGGTAAGGAAACGGACAAAAACGGACAAGAACGTACGAAAACAGTCAAAATCCGTCAAAATTGGTCGAAATCGATCAAAAACAATGGAAAATGGTTGAAATCGGTCGAAAACGATCGAAAGCGGTCGAAAACGGACGAAATAGGTCAAAAACGGTCGAAATTGGTCGAAAACGGTTAAATCGATCAAAAATGGACGAAAACGGACAAAATCGATAGAAATCGGTCAAAAACGGTCGAAATTGGTCGAAAACAGAAAAAAACTGACAAAATCGATCGAAAACGGTCAAAATCGGTCGAAAACGGTGAAAACGGTCGAAAACTGATGAAATCGGTCACAATCGGTCGAAATCGGACGAAAACCGTCGAAATCGGTCAAAAACGGTCGAAATCAGTCGAATTTGATCAAAAACGGCCGAAAACGGACGATAACGGTCAAAATCGGTGGAAAATGGTCGAAATCGATCGAAATCGGACGAAAACGGTTGAAAACGGACGATAACGGTCGAAATCGGCCTAAAACAATCAAAAATGGTCAAAACCGGTCGAAAACGGATGAAATCGGTAGAAATCGGTCGAAATCGATGGAAATCGATTGAAAACGGTCGAAAACGGATGAAAACGGTCGAAATTGGTCGAAATCGGTCGAAAACGGTCGAAAATGACCAAAATCGGTCGAAAACGTATAAAAACGTCAAAAACGGATGAAAATGCTATACCCATCAAGACTCATCTATAAGTATTAATGGAGACCCAACTAGACCAATCCCTTAAAAATATTTACCCAATTAGACCCATCTATAATATTAAGGGAAAAATGTTAGACCCATCTATAAATTTAAAAGAGACACATCTATAATATTAAGGGAGAAATGCTAGACCCATCTAGACTCATCTATAAATTTATGAGAGACCCATCATTTAAAAATATTTAACCAACTAGACTCATATTTAACCGGTGGGTCTAAAATTGCCACCTCTAATGAAGACACGTACCCTTTATCTGAAGAAGAAGGATACCTGTGTGAGTAGCACATTAACAATTACAATAAAATAAGTTAAAAAATAATTTAATACATGTTATTGTCATTTTGTGAGTAGAAACAAGTCAACATTTTTAGTATATAGTATAATATAATGGTTTTATAACTTTTCTAAAGAGGAAATGTTTTTTACTTAATTCTATTTTTAGAAAATGGGCTAAATGTTTTATAAAGTAGTAGAGATATATTATTATATGGGTTACATGGGTTAAACAGGTCGACCCACAACACGGGTTAAATGAGTCAACCTGAAACCCATTTAACCTATTCAACTCGTGTAACATATTTAACCGCTAACCCAAATATATATACGGGTTAAATGAGTCAGGTTCAGGTTATATGTAAACAAGTTAAAGTTGACATTCTGATCTGATTATTTAAATGAGTTAAGTTTAGGTTGGAGTTTTCTGACCCGCTAACCTGACAACCCGAACCCGACCTGAATTGCCACCCTTAATTTGCTTTCATTGCATATGAAAACACCTAATAATTGATTCTCGTAAAACTTTACTTGGTAAATGCTCAGCATGTTGTTTTATTAATCACGTAAAACCGCCAGAAGAGATATTGAAATACCATATGAAATACTTCGATATACATGATAATAGTATGTTCAAAAGAGAACTTATTTGTTTCGAACTTGGTTAAAGTTTGTGTTTGATCTTTAGAGTAAAGAGACTTGAATATAGGTTTACTGGTGTATTACTTACCAAGACTCTTTTACTCTAAACCGCAACGAAGCGCACCCAATCACATAACTCGGTTTAAACACCTAATCAAAGATGTAAAGCTTTCTGATCCTAGAGACACTTGGACTTGGATTCCTGATATTGCTAAAGGCTTTTCTGTAATATTCCGTATTTTTAGGTCATTTACGACGTCATATATTTCACTAATTTTTTTTTCTATCTCGTACGTGTTTACTTTTAATTTTATTACATAGTT